>RSDY01000004.1:196307-451698 GCA_010758995.1 Sporobolomyces pararoseus | reverse complement strand
ACCATCCAACCTAAGGATATCCAATTGGCTCGTCGTCTTCGTGGTGAACGTCAATAAACTGGTCGACTTCTTTCCACCACTTTACAACTCTTCACTTCTTCTCCTTCTCCCCTCTTCGTCTTTCTTTATCCGAGTTCCTCGTTTTACCTCCTCTTTTTGACATTCTTTTTATTATACATTGTTGTTCCACTTTCCTCCTCTCTCTATCTTCGTTGATAAGACTATAAGCAGCAATGGAAATCTTGTCCAATTTCTTTTGCGCTTTATTTTTTCTTCTTGTCTTTTCGTCTCTTCCGAGTGAGAGAGAGATAAGAAATCGTCTTGAGTGAGACTCAAAACGATTCATATCGAAATAGCTCTACGAGTGCGCGAGAAATACTTGATTCTCGAGCTTTGGATTTTTTTCGCAACCTCCAGATAGAAAGCTTTTCTCGCCTTTGTACACGCGCTTTGCAGTCTTCTGCAGCTCGTGAGCGCTCTCGAGTCGCCGTGTCGAATACGCTCAAACAGAGAAATCTGGTGCCAAACGATAATTAGGAAGAATAGAAAAGAGCATTTGTATTAAGCTGGCACATGCGCCAGTTCAATACGTTTGAGGTTTCCTAATCACTTTTTCATTTTTTTGTATTCTCATTTGACAAAACATTATCAGCGCTCTTGATTAGCCTTTCTCCCGCTGTCAGAGATACTGCTCAAAAAATGAAAAGAGTAGGACTTCCACAAAAATGAATCAAAGTTGAAACTTTGAAGTCGAACTCGCGAGAGAGTCCTTTCGCTCGTTTCCTTCACTTCTCTCGGCATCATTACAATAGGATCTAGGAACTAGTCACTCGGAGCAAAGAACGATCGCTCGCATACAGAGGCTCACGGTGAGTCACTCGCACTGCACTCTCTTGTATCAGAAAATCGAATTATCGAAAGTTCAACGAGGGGAGATGAGGGGATCAAATCCGAGTACAACCGTTTCGTGGGAGCTATGGATCGTATCAGGGGATCTATATAACGTACACAGGCTATCGGGGAGGAATCTTCTGCCTTCAGGAGAGGTTGTCGACTTGAATCAGCTCGTCATCAAGTTTGGATTTGATCAACCTCTCTAGAGCTCCGAGGACGCTCGTTGGAGTACCGCTACTGATGCGAATACTTCCTTAGATACCCACAGCTATGTCTCTCCACTCTCTACTGGAGGAGGTGCTCGAACACATTCTCTCGCTAGTCAGAGATAGCGAAGCCGACTCTCTACTCGACTGTAAGCTCACGTCACTCTGTCGCACGACTGAACGCATCTCACGAGCGATCTTTTCGCGCAGACGCCGAACAAACGAATCTTCGAATGATCTCCCTCACTTGTCAACGTTTCCTCCCTCTCGCTCGCCGTCTGCTTTATCGTCGACCATGCTTCAACTTGAACGAGGACTCTGAAAGCGAATCCATCTCCGTTTCCTCGGAAGAACGACGTCAAATCGGAACTAGGAGATTGAGCAAGTTGCTGTCGACTCTGGAAGCGAACACCGAGAATTGGGAAAGTTGGTCCGATCTCTCGACCATCTCGTCAATTGGACCATTCGTTTCGGAGGTCTGTACAAGAGACGTCCATTCAAGATAGAAGAAGGAGGAGGACCGAACCCTATCACTACCTGGTTCCTGGGCATGCTCGGCGCCTGTCCTTCACTCGTTCAAGCTGAACTCTACTTCAATATCGAAGCGCAACTTTCGATGATCTCTCGAGCTCTCGAATCTTCAACAAACACGTTACGTACTCTCGTCCTTCAGAATCCGACCTCGCTCTATGGGTCTCGAGCAAGTCATTCGGAAGTAACAATCACCGCAACTCTCGTTCATTCCGCTCTTTCGAATCCAGTATTCGCAAACGTGGACGCTGTTCATCTCGTTGGCGTCAAATTTGACTCTCAGTCTTCTACTCGCACGATGGACCGCAAGCTCAAGTCGCTCTCGATCGAGTCGATCCACCGCTTTGCGACGACTTTCGGCGAAGTTGCCCAATTCTTCCCTTCAGATGCTTCTCACCTCGAAACGCTGTCCCTACAACTCGACCACATGTCATCAGAAGAGATAACTGGAGTGGTTGACAGACTGTCCTCTCGAATCCGCAAATTAGCACTGCAAATTTCGTTCGGTACCCACAAAATTCCACCTTATCGCAACTCGTACCTAGACTGCTGCGAGGCGTATCCCTTCTCCGATATCCCGATCGAATCCTTTGCTTCCCCTCAGCTTTCCTCCCTCACCGTCCTTGTTCTTCGAAATCTCTCTGGACCTTCCGTTCAACTTCTCGACGCGATCACCTCCACTTCCCCTCTCCTTGAGATTCTCGCCTTCGTGGAATGCCAGTGGATCAGTAACACCCCTTCAATCCGTCACGAGACTCGCAAGAGCTACTTCGATTCGATTTTCCCGATCGACGAAATTCTTCGCCTTCTTCGTCGTCTTCCTCGTCTCGCCTCTCTCGATTTTGGCAACCTTCCCAGGAACCTGGATCGACCTTTCTTTCCCTTCCCCAAGCTACAAGAGGAGATGGAGAAGCGAGGGATCGAATTCATGTGGGACGAGGTTTCGTTGGACCAGGACGAGTGCGAAGTTCCCGGTTGTCGAACATGGCACAGGGACTACTCGTGGGAACAAAGTCGCTGAAGGACAGAGAAGTCGAGGGATCTGTAGACTGGCATGGAATTGAGTAGAGCTGTTGCTCGAGAAGAGTCGGATGCAAAAAGTTTCGTTTCGATCCATCGCTCCTTTCTTGCAGGCAGAGAGTTGCTCGAGTTATCGGCAATTATTTCGAAAGTGTTCGCGCGACTATTTACTGATACAAGCAAGACTGGGCTAGATTCGCGAGGGAGAAGCTCTCGATTACAGCTGTTCAGTTTTTGAAAGATCAAACGGTGAGCTTTTCTGTCTCTATCTTAGTTTCTCCTCTCTCTCGAGTTCACCACGTACTGATTCTCCCTCTTCTGAATGACGCTATCAGCTTCCAACGTCTCGTTCGTGAGATCGCTCAAGATTTCAAGACCGACCTCCGTTTCCAATCTTCCGCCGTCATGGCTCTTCAAGAAGCTGCCGAAGCTTACCTCGTCTCCCTCTTCGAAGACACCAACTTGGCCGCTATCCACGCCAAGCGTGTCACCATCCAACCTAAGGATATCCAATTGGCTCGTCGTCTTCGTGGTGAACGTCAATAAACTGGTCGACTTCTTTCCACCACTTTACAACTCTTCACTTCTTCTCCTTCTCCCCTCTTCGTCTTTCTTTATCCGAGTTCCTCGTTTTACCTCCTCTTTTTGACATTCTTTTTATTATACATTGTTGTTCCACTTTCCTCCTCTCTCTATCTTCGTTGATAAGACTATAAGCAGCAATGGAAATCTTGTCCAATTTCTTTTGCGCTTTATTTTTTCTTCTTGTCTTTTCGTCTCTTCCGAGTGAGAGAGAGATAAGAAATCGTCTTGAGTGAGACTCAAAACGATTCATATCGAAATAGCTCTACGAGTGCGCGAGAAATACTTGATTCTCGAGCTTTGGATTTTTTTCGCAACCTCCAGATAGAAAGCTTTTCTCGCCTTTGTACACGCGCTTTGCAGTCTTCTGCAGCTCGTGAGCGCTCTCGAGTCGCCGTGTCGAATACGCTCAAACAGAGAAATCTGGTGCCAAACGATAATTAGGAAGAATAGAAAAGAGCATTTGTATTAAGCTGGCACATGCGCCAGTTCAATACGTTTGAGGTTTCCTAATCACTTTTTCATTTTTTTGTATTCTCATTTGACAAAACATTATCAGCGCTCTTGATTAGCCTTCGCTCCCCGTCAGTGTCGTCGACAGACGTTAGCTAAATTACTAAACTCGAAAAACTAAAGCTTTGACTGGAAAGTCAGATACGAACGTTGTGAATCCAGAAAAAAGGGTGCAAATTGAGCCTGCTGCTACCGGGTCGCTTGGGCAACACAAGAGACAGCTGCATGGGAGCAAGATGTGGCGAGCTCGTCGACGATGATGGTCCTGAGGGAGCTGATGTAAGTGTCGAGAGCGAGAGGTTAAGATCCCTGAATCGGATCGCGTTCGGGACGTTTGAAATGGATTGTATAGAATTTCTCCACGTCTATCTCCAAACCTTGTTTTCCTTCTCTCCCAGCCCATCATCCCCTCCTTTCGCTTCCCGATCAAACATGGCTTCAAATTCGCGCTTTCTTCGTTCCTTGTCCAGTCGAGTTTCCTTCGCAGAAGCATCTTCAATTTCCTCATCTCCGCTCCGCTTTTGAGAGTCTTGAGAGCGAGTGTTGGACTCGCGGAGGACGTCCCAGGAGGAAGGTGGACTGGCTCGCGACCTTCGGAGTTCTTCCCAGCGAGATTGACCGTTCGAGTCGGAGGAAGAGCCTGGCAGTGTCGATCCAGAAGGTGCAGATCCTGAGAGACTCTCAGGGAAGTTTTCTTGTGGAGGCGCTACGCATGAACCCTAGTGTCAGTTGAGAGATTCGAGAATGCAGCGAGAAACGAAAAAACTCACCTCGATCCGAGTAACCGATACCTTGCGACATTGTCTCATGACTCAGCTCTCTTCCCGGCTCTTGATATCCAATTCCGTCTTGCAAGTCCTCAGAACCACCTGATGAAGTGATGGGTCGACCTCCCGAGGACCCTCGCAAGTGCTTTTCGAGATTGATTCTGGTACCTGTCTTCTGTGAGATCTCCTGAGCTGCCAAATTCATGCCCCTCTCTTGTGCTGCTTCGATAGCTTCGACTCGACCAGTCTTCTCCACCATTCGATTTGCAGCGTTTCGACCAAAGTAAACTCCCGCTTGAAGCCTGCGAAATAGAAAATTTCGAGATGGTTAGTCAAAATTCTTGACGGAACTTGCGAGGCGAGGCATAATATACCAAGACATACCCTACGACTGAACCGAGAATGCCGTATCCAATAGCTTTCCCGAAGAATACTGCTTTGGATCTCCTCATTTGCTCTGCACTCTTCTCCTTGACTTGTTCTTTGAAAGCGGCTCCGTCTGCCTTGGCGGCGTTCTTCGCTAGTTCCTCTTCTAGCTTTCCCGCTTGACCTGGTTTGGTTGGGTAGAACAACCTCGGAAGTCCTCCTTGTTGCATAGCTTTCCTCCCCGCGATAATCCTACTCCTGAACGCTAGCATACCTCCAGCTAGAGTTCCTATCCAGAATCCTGCGCGGGCGTACCGCATCGTAATGTCTTCGGCAGAGTGGACGATCAAGCGATCGGAAGGTGAAAGTTGTTCATCGATTCTTCTTCGAATGGTTTCTTGAGTATACCGCATGAACTCGATCGAGTTTGATTGGTTCACTGGAGTAGGTGGAGTCATTGAATTCATGGCTGCTGGTTGAGAGAAGTGAAAGTTGTATACAAAAGAGCGGTGAAGCTAAACGTTCTGAAAGTCGAATCGCGTTCGTCATCGATTCTCATTTCGCGGCTTCCAGATTGTAAGCTCGACATAGTTTGAACGTGTTAGATAACAGTAATGCAAAGAATGTCACAACAAGAATATAATAAAGATGATAATTTCTACTAAGCCGTCGCGAGAGTCGAGAGGCTCGGACCTCATCGTCTCGAGATCAAGCCGAGTATTGGGTTTCTTCCGACAGCTTCGATGCTTTTGCTTCAAGTCCACATACCGTCTCGATCCTCTTCAACGCGAGGACCAATTCTGGAGGTCGAATTGAAAAAGTCATTCGAAAGTATCCAGGTTTCGTGACAGCGTAAGAGAAGCCTATGAAAAGGATCACCGAAAGTCAATTAAAAATTCGAGAGCGTTGAAGAAGTAGAGTACTAACCGGGCCCGAGGTAAACTCCACCGTCAACCAATCGATTCAACAACTCAATTTCGTTCTCGGTAGTAATAGATCCTCCTGTATCCTTATTCTTTGTTGACATCTCTTTGACAATATCTGAAAAGTCGGCAAGTAAGAAATGTCCAGCGTTACTCTCCCTAAACGCGATCTTCTGCACTTTCAACCACCTAGTCAGAAACTTGTAGCCTTCTCCCAACCGTCTCTGGTTCTCCTCGAGGTAGTAATTCAGTTCATTCGAGTTGAGCAGAGAGCACCAGAGGACATCGGTAGGACTTCCCATCCTCATCATCATTCCGGTCGTCGTCAGACCCGAGAGAATCGAGGGGTTGTCCTGGCAAACTAGATTCGCACCTCGGAGTCCATTCGATCCGAAATCTTTCGAAAGCCCGTAGAGTTGAATGATACGAGAGGGCGAACATTGAGCTTCTCGGAGGACGTCGAGCGAGAGAATCGAAGTGAATGGTCGAGCGGTAGGTGAATCTGCTGAGAACGGCGAGTAAGCAATCTCCCCCTAGTCTTCAAATCGCGGAGCAGGATTCTGAAGGAGGACGGAGAAGCTTAATGTACCGTTTTGGAATACCGAAAGAGCGTAGATTTCGTCCGACACTAGGTAGATTCCCCATTTCTCAGCGAAACGAGCGTATTCGAGTAAAGTTTCCCGTTTGTAGCAAAAACCTTATGATAAATGAGTCAGATCCTATTCCTCGATCGGATCATTCATATCAAGGAGACGGTTGCAGGCTCACCGAGAGGATTGTGAGGATTCGCAATCAGTACTGCCGCAATTCTCTGCTCGACACCTTGATCCATCCTCCTCTGCATTTCTCTATCCAAAGCTTTGACTTCATCGAGTTCTCCTTCCTGTCCCAACTCGATCTCGACGCTCACGATTTGAACTTTTGCAGTCGCTTCGAGATCGTTTTTGAATCCGTTGTACCAGGGAGTAGGAAGTAACCAGCCGTCTCCTTCGTCTGAGATCACTGTAGCGAGATGTTCGATCATAGGTGACATTCCGTTCGAAGTGGCGATGTGCGAAGGTTTGACTGGGACAAGAGGAGAGAAATATCGAGAATAGAAATTCGAGAGAGTCGAGAAGATCCTTTCCGATCCCAAAATCGATTTCCCGTAAGTGAGATCTGTATGTTCCAGTTTCATAGTACCTGCTCTTGACCAGAACTCTTGCAACCCTGCAGGCAGGGATGAGACGTCATTGAATCAGAGAGAATCCTGAAACGATTCGAGATCACTCACATTCATGCATCAAGCTATTTTCTGCTAGCCCTGCATTTACTACTCCATCAGGATTGTCATCATTCCACTGATTACCGAAAGTCTTGAAGAGGGCAGCCGAGAGAGGAGATTCAGATGATCGATCGAGAGCTTCTTGTGCTCGTCTCGAGAGGGAAGGCGGGCCCTTAGAAGTCGACATGGTAATATGCTATTCTCTGATGCCGTCGAGCAAGACAATCGAAAGGCAGTGAGTGTAGAAAGAGAGAGAAAGAGAGATTTCGATGGTTGATCATCTACATTTCACGCAACTCTCCCTAAAAGGTCAGTAACACTCTAGATAATACGTTCAGAGGTCACTGAATAGCTATCAGAACTCGCAAGCTGATCCGTTTTGTCCTGATAGCCTCTCTTCGGCACCCTCTCACTTTCATCTTGCTCTCTGCCGTTCAACTCGGCGAGGCGCTCAAAGTGAGTCTACTTCCTCTCGATAGAATCTTGCTGGCTGGGTGTACATCGGGCGAGATGCCGAGGCTCTGCAAGAGGCAAAGAGATTGCTTTTTTGATGATGTTGACTCAGGGAAGGAACGGAGCCACTTCGCGGCACGAATGGCAATGCGAGTAGGAGGGTAGCAAGTAGCAAGGTGGTATATATTTCTCGGATGCTGACTAATTTCTGATTGTGTTCTTTCGATCAGCAGTATCCCGAAAGTGAGTCGTGATTTCCTCGAACCTCAGAATCTCGCAACTGATTCTCTTTCCCCTCTCTGCAGCTCTCAAACAAGCGATCCAACTCGCCAATCCATTATGACTCCTCCCGCTCCTACCCACGGAGAACGCAAGGTGAGCTGAAACAAAGTCCCTGGCTTGCGTTACTTTTCTGTGCTAAACCGCTTCTTTCGCTCGTTTCGCAGTGGACTATCCGAGTTCCAGCTTCGTCAGCCAACATCGGTCCCGGCTTCGACGTCCTTGGTTTAGCGCTATCTCGCCATCTTACCCTCAACGTCTCGCTCGTTCCCTGTACCGAAGCAGACAGCAAAGTCATCCTCTCCTACTCTGGCGAAGGAGCTTCTGAAGCTCCTCTCGACCCTTACAAAAACTTGATCACTCGAGTCGCTCTCTACGTCCTTCTCTCACATCACCTTTCTTTCCCCGCCGCCATCGTCAAGGTCGACATCGACAATCAAGTTCCGTTCGGTCGAGGACTCGGTTCTTCCGCTGCTGCCGTCGTTGCCGGAGTCCTTCTCGGAGACGCTCTCGGTGACCTCAAACTTCCACAGGAACGAATCAAGGACTACGCTCTCATGGTCGAACGTCACCCCGACAACGTCACCGCCGCTCTCTGTGGAGGTTTCACTGGTTCATTCCTTCGAATGCTCGACCCTTCCGAACTCGCCCCTTCCTCGATCCCCCTCGCCGAGGTACTACCTGCCTATCCTGCCAACGCTGGACCTCCCAAACCTGGACAAGAAGAACCTCCTCAACCTCCCAAGAACGTCGGTCGACACGTCAGTTATGGTTTCTCGAAAGATATCGGAGTTGTCGTCGTCGTTCCCAAGTTTGAAGTCGAGACGGCCAAGGCCCGAGGTGCTCTACCAGATAGTTATGCTCGAACAGACGTGGTAAGCATGCTACTTCACTCTACTTCCGATTTTCCTTCTCAAACAATTGATTTCCCTCGTGGCACTGCGACAGGTTTTCAACCTTCAACGACTCGCTGTTCTCACTGCATCTCTGTCAACTGCGCCGCTGGATCCGGCGGTCATTTGGGAAGCTATGCGAGACAAGGTCCATCAGCCTCAACGAGAGGGATTGGTGAGCCTTTTTTTTTATTTTCTCCTCGTCTCGCTCCACTTTCCTCGCTCTCTGCCCTCGCTCGAGCATCGCTTCGTCATCATCCCGTCCGAAGCTCTCTCGCAAGGAGAGTAAACGGCTACACTCGTTGGATAACCTACCTTGGCACTGCGCTATTTCCTTCTCCGCGACCAAAAAATTCTTCCTTCCTTTCTCCCTCGCCAAGTTTGACCGACAATTCTTTTCACCTTTCTTCTCCTTCGCTCACTCCGATTATCACTCGAGCATACTGCATATCCTCTCTCCCTTGTCTTTCGGACGCATTAATTCTCAGGAAACCGACAGAGTGGAGTCCCCTCGTCTCTCTCCTCGCTAAAATTTTCTTCTCTTCTTCCTCGGACTGGATCTACGCATATACTTCTCGAATCTCACGTAAATTGTGTTGATTGATAAAAGCTCATTTCACTGACCCTCTGTTCTTCTTTCCTTCGCAAATTTTCTCCCTTCTCCGTTCCGACAACAAATTCTCGACTATCACAATGACCAATGTATTCCTTCGTTCGCTACAGATCCCTGGACTTTCAAAAATCGTCAACACGATGACTCCTGCGACCCACCCTGGACTGCTCGGTATCTGTCTCTCCGGAGCTGGACCTACCATTCTCGCTCTCGTTTCGAACGAATCCTCCAACTCGACTTCTTCCAACGACCAAGGTACCATCTCGACTGACGCTTCCGAAATCACTCTCGGCGAACCAACTTGTGAAAAGACCGGCAAGGCTACTCCTCAAATGAAGGCGGTTGGAGAAGCGATCAAGGAAATCTGGAAACAAGACGGAATCGAAGTTGAATGGCTCGCTTTGGAAGTCGATAACGAAGGTGCTACTCTGAAGGAGATCAAGTAGGTTCTATCTATAGACGTGCAAAGTATCAATAGAGTCACTCGTAAAAGAGTGAGGTTCTCGTGTGCGCAGAGGGGCGGAGGCAAAAGAAAAGAAAAGCAAAGACACCCTTTTTTTCGGACCCTCCGCGGCGATTTTCGCGTCCTCGAGCGGCATTCACTCTGTGCTTCTGTGAGTAGTCGTCTCCGTCGTCTTGGATGTCGATAGAAATGAGCTGCGATCGATGAGGTTAGTCTAAGTCGACCGAGAAGTCCTTACCTTCTCACTGCGCGAAACGACGACGACGGCTTCGTCTCGCGAGAACTTCCTCAGTACATGCGAGCATAGCCTCGAGAGAAGAATCGTCACGGCCTTGGTCCCCGTCGTCTCACCATCTCAATGGAGAGACGAGCTCGAAACTGTCGCTTTTTGATCAGTCCACGGGAGTTTCGCAGACGGCATCGTCTCGTATTGCTTGCTTGAGGGAAAGAGTCAGTATCAAGCTCGTCTCGCTCAGATTCACGGATTCAGGAGGTGAAGAGGGGACCGTGCTTTACTCCACCTCTCATCTTTCTCATCGCAAGGCTCGGGTTTTCACTCGAGTCTCCTATTCCTTTCTTCCGGGTTCCCATTCGTTCTAGAACGTTCCCTCTGAGAGCTACTCATCTTCTTCACCTATACCTGCTCCCGAGCCAAAAGAGTGCGACCTCACTACAGTTCATCTCGCAACTGTTTCAGTACCCAAGGTTCGCTCTCACTTCCTTCTCGAGCCCCTCCCTCGTTTCGACCTCACCCCCGATCAGTTTCATCGACTAGAACAACTTCGTTAGTTCTCTTTTTCGTTCGAAGCGAGAGCTCACACTTTTGTCAACGGTTCGCTCGGAAACTCTCTCCTTGGTCACAAATTCAGAGCTTGGGCGGTCAATTGACCCGATACATTTATCGTGCAATTAGGTTTCGTAACAAAGCTCTAGAGTTATTAATCTACGGAGGTGAGCTCTCTTCTCGTCACCATGTCTGAGCTTAGCGATAGTTCTAGGGTGGATACAAGCGAGATGAGCATCGATCGGATTTCGAGAAGGTGGAATCGAGAAGGGGGGGGGGGGGGGAAAGGTAGATCAAGTTTGAAGAAGGCATGCTGATGAGATTTGACTTTCGCACGATGGCGACGACAGAGCTTCTTCTTTTGTCATTGTGTTCAGAGAAGGTTCTCTCTCACTTCCGGTGAGTAAACGCAGATCGTATCTGAGATCTTATTTTATTTTATCGGAGGAAGAAAAGGAAAAAGGAAAAAGGTGATAGGAACCGCTACCAATTACCTTCCTTCTCACTTCGAAACCTTTCTCCACCCAGATCGGGTGAATAGCAAGCTGGAAATGCAGGATTTTGGAATGACTGGCGATCAGGGATGACAGAGCTCAACCTCGAGGGCTTTTGCAAAGTCACTTTCGGTCACTCTCCCGTCTACAGGAGGGATTCTCGCACAGTCTCAACGGCCTCTAATGGAACGCCAGCGACATCGGACCTCACTGAACGCTGTATGAAGGGGAGACGAGAAGAAACTGACTGAACCACCCCTATCGCGCGAAGTAGATTTTCTTCGCAACGAGCTTTGATCTGAAAATGTCCTTCTTTCTCGCTTCCGTCTTCTCGAGGGGTAGCATCATTGACGCCTCCCTCCCTTCACTGTGGTGTAGCCTCGTCGTGACAACCAAAAAAGAAGCTTTCTTCGTCTTCGCAAAAAGTTAGTCACATCGGATCCTTCTCTTCTTCGTATCCTCGTTGGTCGGCGAGCTCACTAGCGTTTTCGATCGTTACATACAGCGAGATTCTCAATCAGTCTCTCGACTAGACCTAGCGAGTAAGTTGGTCGCCCATCACCCCCTCTCGAGAAGTGCTCTCAAATTCCCAAACACCGAAAGTTCTCTTTCTTTGCTGCTTGCAGGAAAGATAGGAACGCGAATCTCTGGTAACGAAACGTGTTGTTTGTTGACATTTCACGAATCTCGGTTGTCGATCATCGAATAGATTTCTCCAAACCAGGCTTTGGAAACCCAGGAACCCGAATATTTCAACACGCGCTGTGTGCTCCCCTTTTTTTTCGAATTCGAAGCTCAAGTTTAAGGTGCGTCACCTTTCTGGCACGCTTTTCCTCTCGCTCCCTACCCCTTCACGCTTCTCGAACAAAGGCGGCGCGCGCGCGCTAAAGAGATTTTCTCTCGGAGACCAACACCGCTGATCCAAATTTCGCTTCCACACTCACATTCTCACATTCTCACACACTTTCATCTTCTCTCGACTTCGACCTTCTTTCACTCATCACACATCTTTCAACTTTTAACTTTCAACAACCTTGACGACCTTTCGCATCTTCTACCTCTTCGCTCCTCCGTCTCCTTCTCTCCCTCTCTCACTCCTTTTTCTTCGGCGCCGTTTCTTCTCTCCACATACATTCCAACTATCCGACTCTCATTTTTTTCTCTGAATCCCTCACGACTCTACGGCTGCCTCTCTCCCCTCTAGACCTACACACTCTCTCTTTTCAACTCTACACGATCACGCTGTATCTCTCTCCTCTCTCGCCAGTTCACACGAGTCGATCTAGATCGGTTTCCTCCGCAACATTCCTCGACCCGTTTCCATCACCCTCGAAAACACTATGAAGGTTCCTTCTGCCCTGCCTCTCCCTGCGCCTCGAGCAACAGCCTACCCCAAGAAACGTTCTCCCAACGTGATCAGTTCAAGAAGACCTTCTCCAGTTTCAAAGAGGAATTCTCCAGTTTCGGTCGAGATGCAACGACATGCTCGCATGTCTCCAGCTGAACGTCAACTGCAACCTCTACTCGAGAAGGATTACCGCGAGGATGTCAAGACTTACATGTACGAGATGCAGGTGAGCACTTGAAAAATTTCTTCCGAGCGCGTTGGCGACGCGATTACTGACTTTTCAACTCTTTCCTTCTGCTTTACAGACCAAGACGATGGCGAACGCCGACCTCATCGATCAACAACCTGAACTCCGGTGGTACATGAGGTCTTACCTCGTCGACTTTCTCATCGAGATTCACCTTCAGAATCGACTTCGCCCCGAAACTCTCTACCTCGCTCTCAATATCGTCGACCGATACGTCTCGAAGCGTATCGTCTTCAAGAAACACTATCAACTCGTTGGTTGTGCCGCACTGTGGATCGCCGCAAAGTTCGAGGAGGGAAAGGATCGTGTGCCGACTCTTCCGGAACTCGTCGAGATGTGCTGCAACGCTTACGACGAGAAGGCATTCATTCAGATGGAGGGTCATGTATTGGCAACGATTCACTGGGTCATCGGTCACCCTACCGCTGAAGCTTGGCTCCGACTCGCTTGCACGACTGGTCCTCTCGAAGATTCTCGCACTCAACACGTTTCTCGATTCATCATGGAGCTCACTCTCTTCCACCGCGAGTTCATCGGATTCTACGCTTCCGACATCGCCGCTGCCTCTCTCGTTCTCGCTCGTCACATGTTGGGCAAACCTCGTCGAGTTCGTTCCGCTTTCCTTCGTTCTGCTTTCCAGGTCTCTTTCGCTGACCTCTGCTCTCGTACCGTCTCAAACAGATTCTCGAAGAATCCGAAACTGTACTTCGTCTCGTACTCATGCTTGACGAGTACCTTGCGGAACATCTCGAGGATGTCTCGCACATCGTGATCACCAAGGTTAGCTTTTCTCCTTCGAATCAATCTTCGATCGAAGCTCGAGAGCTCACCTCATCCTCGTCCTCTCCCCAGTATTCAATTCCTGAATACTCTCGCGCTTCGATCTTCTCCCAACAATGGTACCTCTCAGGTCGTCGATTCGCCTTCCGCGAAGCTTCTCCTTGCGCTTCTCCCTCACCTTCCACTCCTTCTCGTCCCTTCCTCACTCGCTCGTCCTCCTCGTCGATGGATTCTTCCTCGTCTACATTCGACTCTTCATCCTCGATGCTCGGCTCGACGCCTTCTCACTCGAGCATGGACACTTCCTTCTCCTCGGACGACTCGTGCGAAGAAGACGACGAAGAACCTCTCACTCCCGCAACACCTCTACCAGCATATGCCGCATCCGATCCATTCCTTGTTGACCACCTCACCGCTCGTCTCGCTGCCGGTAAGGAAAACAACGTTCCTCAACAACCTCATCAAAAATCGCACAATCGCGAAAACCATCTTCCTTCTCATCGGCCACCTCTCAACCGTGCCAAGTGGGAAATGAACCAAGATCCATCTTCTCGTCGTCACGCTCTCGGCCCTACCACTACCATGATCGATTCTTCCTCGCCGACAGCACCAAATTATCGAGTTTAAAAAAATCAGTTCTTTCTTTCGTCTTTTACCCTTCAGTATTCGTAACATCCCCCATTCTCCCCCCCAGTCGTCAACCTTTTACCCTAGCATCTCGCTAACTTTTTATGTCTATATCGGTCGTTCAACCTCGTTTATACTCAAAAAAACCCTCGCAACCTCCAATTCTTCTTTCATTGTTCACCCCCTTTTCAGTCATTCCTTTTCCTAGAAAACCACTCGTTCTCGCATTAACCCCTATACCCCATCATCTTGATACCCTCTTCCTGATGCTCATTCACCCCCCGTCTCTCCTCTGACTTGATCTTTTCTTTTTTTTCTTTTTCTTTTTGACGTTTTCGATCTCAACGACCTCTCTTCTCGTTATACGTATATAGTCTTTAGCGCTTTAAAATGCCAATCATGAGAACGTACAAAATCTATTTCGTCCGTTGCGATCGAGCTTAGCTGCGAGAGACTCTCATTCTTAACGACTCAATTGAACTTAGCCTTGTTTCTCGATATCAACTCCTGGAGTTCTAGATACAAATTGTCGGATGTGATAGAAAAACGAAAATCTAGCTCTAAGCGCCGAGGCACGCTGCCTATTCATTTCATTCCGATTTGCATTTCTGATAAACTGGTCGAGACTCGGCGACACTGGCCGTCTTCGTTTGGTATTTGATCGAGGGTGGATTCGAATGAGACACGTCGGCAGAAGGCAGAAGCAAACGTAAATCAAAACTCGAAACTTCGAATTCGAGCTGAAGTTAGCCCTTCCAAGTTCCGACGAGATACCATTCCTGCGAGTCCTCGAATTGTTCCATCAGGTCTGAGACTGCCTCTCTCCTTCTCGCGGCGGTTGGACGGCATAAGGCGTAAATTTCGGAGGAGCGCTCCTTTGCGACTTCTCATTCCAATTTTTCGACGTAGGCATGGAACGTCGACAGGCTCGAGTATTCGACTCAAGTACAGTGCTCTCGTATGGATATGTGAGGGGTGTGCACATTCTCGTGATCGATCAGAAAACCGAGTTTGACGACTCTCGCATGGCAAAGATTTGAGAGAATTTCGAAGTTTCGATCGACAACGACGACGTGGGTTTCCGTCCAACCTCCTTCTCGCGTTATCGTCGGTGAAGGTTTCAGACATCTATCTAGTCGGCATCGACACCGTCTTCACTACGATCAATGAAAGAGCTTTCCTCCACTCGCACAACTTCCCAAGAAGGTCGAGCTTGCGATCGTGAAAGTTGTGAGTTCTAGTCTAGTGCATGTACTGTAGCCAGCAGCACTGAGAGGATTCAGAATCGTCTCATTTGCGCGTACTCGAAAGGTATGGGCCTGTGAAGCGGATTTTGAAACAAACCATAGCTGAAACACCAGAAATTCGACATGGAACGGTGTGGGCATGAGCTGTAGCTCGCTGTCTCTTCTTCTCCTTCGTCAATTTGCACGTGATTAGGTTTGACTAGCGACAGGAAGAAGCCGAACAAGCTCGCTAGCGGAGGCCGTCGCGAAAAAGAGAAAAAAGGAGAAACTAGCGTACGTTAGCCGGCTCATTTGGTCAAACGCACTCGCTCGAATAGACAGTGAAAGGGGGGATTGATAATCCACTCGATCGTAGCTACTGAAGTAGCCCTCCAGGTTGAAACGTTCTCGTCTGCGAAAACAAGAAGCTCTTCTCCCGAGTCGCTGGATTGACAATCGCTCGCCCCGCCGATGGCGAACCTGCGTCTAGACTGGAGCTGAATCTTCCGAGGAACAACTCGCTGTAGTACTGAGTGAACAGCGATGGTGCCTTGACACTTTCGACAGTTACAATCCCCTCGAGACGAGACTCTCGCGAAACAATGAAACTCGACGCTGATGCCTCTGAGTTCGACGAGAACAAGGCTCTCTAGCTCGAAACCTTTCCCAGAGAGATTGTAACTTTAAGCTGGAAATGTCACCGGAACAGTCAATCCTTGAGAGGAACCGGAGGGGCCAGTTCCTCTACAGGATCTGATCAGAGGAGGTTTCACTAGTCCCTTTGGAGCCCAGAATCAACTTGACCTCACGTCGAGCTACTTCAAGGATGCTGAGGCGAGATGCGAAGCTTACGACTCTTGCGAAAGGAGGAAGCAATGAGCCGTTCTCGACACTTTCCAACCTCCTCACCACTCGTCTTGAACAATCATGTCAGCTGGCAAGGATGCTTCAGTAAGCGTACGAAACAGTCTCCCGAGCTTTTGGCTTCCTCACTGACCCATCTTTGCTTCCACCTCCCACTTCATCTCGAATCGATCCTGATTCTGCACCTCACCAACAGAACACAATCTACGTAGGAGGATTCAGTGAAGAGACAACTGCATCAGCTATCCACTCCGCTTTCCTCCCCTTTGGAGAGATCCTCGACCTTCAACTTCCGAGAGATGAATCGAACAAATCTCGACACAGAGGGTTCGCGTTCGTTTCCTACTCGACTGCAGAAGCTACACTAGATGCTATAGATAATATGAACCGGAATGTATTGCCGGGAGTGACGAATAAAGGTAAACCTCTCAAGGTGAATCGAGCTAAACCTCAGAAGGGTGGACAGAAGGGTGCATCAAACAAGCCTAGTGAGTTCACATTTCTATGATCACGAGAAGTGAATGGAGCTGATCTCGAATGCGCGGAAAACAGTTTGGGCGAACGAGGAATGGTTACAAGAGCACGGTATCGCTCCAGTTCAAACGGAAGCTGGTAAAGCACTACCACCGGTCGAAGGGGATGGAGCCTAGAATCGCAGCTATCGATGAGAGGAGGAAACGTGGTAGAATTGTCGTGACTTGTTGTATTTTTAAGTTGAATCGCGAGAATTATAGAATGATTAGGATAGCTTGCAGACGAACGCGATAGAGATCACAATGAGGTTTGAAGACCGAGAGCAAGAGAGAAGAACGAGGAATGCTGATACGAAGGGATGCGAGAATGCGGAGAGAGAAGGAACGAAGAAATGAAAATTGGAAATAGAAACGTGGGAATCAATGTCTAGACGTTGAGGAAGTACTTGTCTCCGAAGGAACCGAGACCAGGTAGGATGGTGAAGATCTGCGGGTAGGCGATCAGTTTCGAATCCCAAAGCGAAGCAACGAGAGCGCAAAACGAAGAAAAGATAAACTCACCTTCTTCTTCTTTCCATCTTGAGTGGTCTCGATCCTTTCTTCCAGACCTGGATCTGCCGCACTACAAGCGATCTTGACCTTCGGGAATGCTCTCTTGAGTGCCCAAATTCCTCCGACCTTGCTCACGAGGATGCAACAAATTATGATATTCTCCTCCTTGACACCGTGATCCAAACAAATCCTGACTGCCATCAATGCTGCTGCTCCGGTACCGATCTGAGAGTCGAGGAGGAGTACATGAGACTCTGCTGCAGACTTTGAAGAACTCGTGAGGCATGATGGGAGATTGCACGAATAGAGGAAAGGTTCTCCGGTTTCGGCGTCGCTCTGGATCAGCACACTGCCGAGGGGAATATCTCGAACGACCCTCCTGAGACCTTTCTCGAGCGAACCTCCAGACCGAAGAATTGAGACTCCACAGAGTCGATCCGAGGGCATAGCGAGTTCTTGACCTTCGTACGAGGATCCCGATCGAGTGTCGACAGTTTTCGATTGGTAAGGAAGCAGGGAAAGAGCGTGTTCGGCAACGAGAGTCGAGAGGCGATTCGCGAAGAAGATCCAATCTTCCGCTGGAGTGTCGGTTGAACGGAGAATTGTGTGAATACCCTGTCAAGTTCGAGGTCGTCAGATTGAGGGCTGCTCAGGAGCGAAATGAAGCGAGACGTGCCTTGAGCTGGGAGGTCTCCTTCATAACATAGACCGAATCTGGTAAACCAGCGTCTTCCTCTGCACCGATTTCCTTCTTTAGTTCTTTAAGACCAGCTTCAGCCTCGACCTTCTCCATCCCTGGTGTCCCAGGTCTACTGTAAGTCCCCATTCTATCTACCACCGAGGAAGTTCTAGACCTAGTAGTTTGATCGACCGTCTCCTTGAACAGTTCTCCCCTCAATTCTCGTTTCCTTTCCTTGAGTTTTCGATCGATGTGACTAGCGATCAAATCGATAGATCGTTCGTTATTCATACCGGGTACTATAATGTCGGCAAAGCGAGCGGTTGGTGCGATGAAAGAGTCGAAAGAAGGTTTGACGAATCGTAAGTATTGATCGAGAACTCCGTCTGCTTGTCGCCCTCTTTCGACTAGATCTCGACGTAGTCGGCGAGCCAACATGAGATCAGAGTCGCACTGAACGAACACCTTGAGGTCGAGTACGTTTCGTAACGCTTCGTCGTGAAGAACGAAGATTCCCTCGACTGCATCGGCAAGGCGAGTCAGTAAGCCTGCAACACCTCAAGATGGAGTCAGGAGAGAGATCCTACTCACCGATAACGATAGCGGCACCGTAGAGGTAAGTAGTTTCTTCCAATCTCGAATGGTGCACGAACGAGTAATTCGGAATTTGAACCGCTTTACAATCTTTCAGATCTTGGATACACTGAGTGAGAACGTCGTAATCGAATGAACCAGGAGAGTCAAAGTCTATCGTTTGCTCTCGAGTCAGTGTCTATGCGAGATGGAGGGGAGGTTGAGAAGATCTGACCATGTTCAGCTCTGAAAGCGGCCTCTTTTTCTTTCGGAGTCAATGACTTGTAGAAGTTGTCTTGCGAGATGACTAGCACCCATGGTACGCCTAACGACTTGAGCACTTCGAGAGCTACTCGAGTCTGTGACAGCGAGAAAGAGTTCGTTAGAAGGGCTCTTAGTGGGGAAAAAGAACCGAAAGAGCGTGAGGAACTTCGAACTCACTTTACCTGAGGCAGAACCTCCTCCGATTCCAATAATGTAAGCTGGTACAGGTTTACCATCTGCCACGTGAGGAGAAACGATCAGCTGAGCTCTCGAGCGGGGAGAAGAGGAGAAAGTTTGTGCTGACCTTTGCCGTACCAGGGACTGCGACTGTCATCCATGGGAGATACGGAAGGTCAGATCGGTCAGGTAGTGAAAATCGTGCACAAGCTTACCCTGCCTCAGTGAGAACAGTGTTCTTTGGCAGTCTTGAAGATGAAGAGGCTGAAGACGGCGAATGAGTGTGACGATTCATGCTTGCGTTGGATCTGGGTGTATTCGAGAGAATCCACGCCTCTCTTGAGGATGCTCGAGTCGGATCAGTCGAGACCCGGGAGTGTAAAGGGGAGAAAGGTGTTTTTAATCGTTCTTCTCACTCAACTCTTCGGAGAAGATGACTCTACTCGAGCGAATCTTCCCTCCGAGGGATCAGTTAGAACCTCTAGGCCCTATAGAAGGTCTCCTACCACCGCTCATCCTTATCTCCCTCCTACTCTCTCCTTCCTCCCGTCTGCTCAATCTCTCTCTCCTTCCGCTCTTCATCTTCTCCGCCCTCTTCACTTCTCTGTGGTATACGACTGGATCAGCTCCGGATGACTATGGGCGAGCTTCCCTTCAATTCACTCTCGTACTCCGAGCTATCGACGCTTTCCTCCTCTCGACTCCTTCGTTCGAGCTCGTCTTCAAACGATCAAAGGCAGATCGAATTCCTAGGGCATGGACTTGGAAACGATTAGGATGGGCTATGAAGTGGATAATGTCAATGAGAGGAGCTGGATGGGAATGGCAAACCGTTCCGAAAACCTTTCGAGTTGGAGGAGACGCGAAGATTACACCCACCCGTCGACGGTACCTTGGCAGAAGATGCAAGAAGTTGATTCTCACCTACCTCGCTCTCGATGCAACCTCGACCTACATGCAATCTCGACCTTATTTCCATCGAGCCGTTTCATTCTCAAAGTTGTCAAGAACCGAATCTCTCGTCAACAGTATAGCCGCGTGTGCCTCGGCTGCACTTGCTCTCAACACCTCGTATCAGGTTTTATGCCTTGCGTGCGTCGCATCTCGGATATGGAGACCTGAAGAATGCATCGACTTATTCGGTAGTTGGCGAGATGCAAAATCTCTCGCTGTATTCTGGGGCAAAACTTGGTGAGCTTTCTCAGTCGAGCTATGCCCCCCGCACAGATCTATCTAACTCTTTCTCTCTCTCCCTGTCTATCAGGCATCAATCGTTCCGTCGACCATTCGTCTCAATCTCCGATTTCCTCGCGGGCAAAATCTCGCGAAAACTTTCATATTCCCCTTCTTCCTCCTACCGCACCTTGACTGTCTTCTTCGCATTCTCACTCTCAGCCCTCCTCCATGCTTTCGCTTCTTTCGCTATGAATCGATCTGGAGGAGGATCCCTCAAATTCTTCCTCGTTCAACCTTTTGGAATTCTCTTTGAATCGATCGTCGTTCGTTCTCTGAGCAAGAATGGCAGAGACGGAATACTGAGGAGTCTCGTGGGATACATCTGGACAGTGAGCTGGTTGTTGTACTGGTCGCCCTGGTTCTTTGACGAGTTAGTTCAGGTAAGTTCTCCTTCGTCGTAGACTCGGACGAGGTACTTCTTTACACTCGAAGGACAGAGGAGGCTGAGATTGAAATTGATCTTCGACGCTCTCTCGTGTATAGGCAGGATTCTGGGAAGTGGACCCAGCACCGCTCAGCGTTGTGAGAGGAATTTGGAAAGGAAATTGGTGGAATATCTAATCATTTTGTCGCTAGTTCTGTCCACCTTGTATCAAAGCTTCTTGTCGTCACTATCTATCCACTTTCGGGAAAAGCCAAATAGTTTAAGAAAGCGAATGTCATTTCTTGTCAATTTCTTGCGAAAAATGCAACCCTCTCTCAGTTCGTTACCTCATCGACTCGATCACAACCTGAGCTTGAGAAGATGTTTCGGATTATCACACCACAAGTGAAAGATGGTTACTCGGACCCAGGACCTTCCAAGCGAGGTGGAGAAGACTCAGCAGATCAAGAAATGATTGATTCATTCCTAGCCGACAATGATCCAACCCAAGCTAGTTCTTTCGCTCAATCCAATTCGGCAAGAGTCACTGGACCTGGAGAAGTCATCGCAGATGCTACTCGATGGATGAGGTGAGTAGTTTCTCACCTTCACTAAACTTGCTCGATCTTTCGAGAGCTGATCGAATCTCTCGAGTGCAAACTAGGGGCCATGGAACTTATGTACAGGGAGATGAAGTACTGGCAAGCGTAGCAGGTACCTTGGAACGTGTCAACAAGCTAGTCAGTGTGAGGCCACTTCGAACAAAGTCAGTCTCGCTCTCTCGTCACTCGTTCTAGCTTCTGTACAAGCGATCATTGACACCTTGTATGCTATTAGGTACCGTGGTGAAGTCGGCGATCTCGTAGTAGGCAGGATAGTGGAGGTGAGCCAAAAAAACACGAATTGTCTTTTTCTCACTCATCCTTCATTAAGGCTCACACACGTTTCTGCTGTCCTGATCATAGTGTGGACCGAAACGATGGAAAGTCGAGACCAACGGTTCCCAAAATGCGGTATTGATGTTGTCTTCGATAAATTTGCCTGGAGGAGTTCAAGTCAGTTTGCTCTCTTCGTTCGTCCCTGCTCATTGGAAAGATCTGCCTTTGCTGATCCTCTCGCACGAAATCTAGAGACGGAAAGTAGAGTCAGATGAGCTACAAATGAGATCCTTCTTCCAAGAGGGAGATCTACTTGTCGCAGAGGTTCAAGCTTTCTTCGCTGATGGAGCTATGAGTTTGCACACACGGTCATTGAAGTATGGCAAGGTAAGTGCAGACTCTGCATCTGTGCGCTCGCCGTAACTGACCCCTCTCTATTGTTCACGCAGTTGAAAAATGGTCAACTAGTGACAGTTCCTCCGGCGCTCATCGTTCGATCCAAATCTCACTTCCACTCGTTACCTTATGGCGTCGACCTTATCATCGGCTTGAACGGATATATCTGGGTGAGCAAGACGGTCAAGAAGGAATTGAGGCGAGACGGAGAAGAAGCTGGATTCGGCGAAGAGAGTGGAGAAGGAGTCTACTCGGGAGAGAACGAGGTCCGTTGAGCTTTCACGTTTCTTGAGACGTTTCCGATGCTGACTGGAAAAAATTTCCTCCTTTGTAGGATATCTCCTCCGAAATACGACAATCGATAACAAGAACTGCGATGCTGCTCACTCTCTTTTCGAAATACTGCATTCCCATTTCAGCCGAACTCGTTGTCGAGGCTCACGATACAGCATTACGGATCGCTGGAGAAGGTCAACTGGGACTAAGGAAGTTATCAAGAACGGAAGTTGGAGTAGAAATTTTGAGGGCTCTCGCAATGGGCAGAGAAGGGTAGATTTTGTTGTACTACAATCGTTTGCTTGCTGGGCTTCTACATGAATTTGCAAGGGATACGATAATTCTATCGTCTATTTCTGACAACAACCAATTTGAATGAGAATGAGAACAGAATACAAGAAAAATACCAGACAAATGATCTATAAAGCTACACTAGGCAGACTCGGCGTGAATGGTAAAGCGTCTGCTCCTCCGATAGTGCTCTTCCCCTTTCCCTTAGTCGAAGCGGGACTTCCTGAATAAGTTGATCCCTCAACTTTGGGCGGTCCATTTCCTTTTCCTCCTTTCGACGGCTTCTTCCCTTTCTGTGGCGTCGAAGATTCTGAGCCGCCGGCTCCTTGAGGCGCTCGAATGTTCTCGTTCGGTTTCTTTCTGCCCTTCCCTTGAGCTGGTGAAGACGCTCCTCCAGCTCCGCCTCCTGAATTTGCAGTCGATTTACCTCCCTTCGAACCTTTCTTTCCTTTGTTGCCGGTAACTGCAGCCCGAATAGCAGCTTCCTCTGCTTGAACCCTCTTTGCCTCCTCTGCAAACCATTTTTCGAATTCTCGAGCCTCTCGATCTTCCTCCTCCTTTCTCCTCGCTTCAGCCTGTTCTTGAGCCATAACGTCCGCAAAGCTTCGAGGTGCCTTGTGATCTTTGACAGCAGCTACTTGTGCTTTCTGCTCAGACATGATCGAGGCGAGAGAGAACGTTGGAGCTGGGGCGAAAGGATCGAAGGAAGAAGAAGGGGAAGGAATGACTGGCGCGGGGGTCGTCGTGATCCGGTCAAAGTTTTGCCAGGGAGTATCAGATCCACCGAAGTTTGATTTCGGCGGTCGCTGAGACGAAGACGAAGATCGAGAAACGAGTTTCGAAGGGGTGTAAACTGGTCCAGCAGCGGCGGAAGGATCAGAACTACGAACGATGGGCGACGAAGCTGAAGGTGAAGGTGAAGGGCGAGTCGGTCGGCTCATTGAAGCTACGGGAGGAGTCGACGCAGAGTTGTGAGGAATCGAAGGACGGCGAGGTGTTGTTGCTGTTGCTTGCGATTGCTGAATCTCGGCGAGGGAAGGAGCTCGAGCTACTGGTACTGGTCTCCAATTGCCAGTGGCAGTTCCAGCAAGACTGCTTGCGAGAGGAGAGGAGGTTGCTGAGGGAGGGGAAAGAGGAGTTCTGCTTGCGGGCGATCGTTTCCCACTCGTCGAAGATTCACTTGCCATAATGCTCCGAAGATCGAGAGGTGACCTAGAAGTTGTTCATATCAGTGGAAAGACAGCAGTAGAGTCGAGCAATGGTGAGAGGCACGTACCGAGTAGCTTCGGGAGCGACTGAAGCCCAGGGTTGCAACCTCGCGGGAGGAGGAGAACCGAGAGGCATGAACGATGGCTGCGAAGGTGATGCCGAGAGTGGGACGTACGACTGACGTCTCTTTGACGAACCGATCGGTGCTTGAGCAGGAGTTGTTTTTGGCGAAGTGGCTTGGTCGAGGAGGAAATCTTCGTCGAGTGCGAAAGGTTCATCGTCTTCTCGAACGGCAGCAAGAGACGGACTTGCGTTCGGGGAGCCTGTAGGTCGCATACGGGGTGATCTCGAAGGGGTTGGGGCAAGCTGAGGAGAAGGTCCAGGCGAGAGAAGCGAAGGGGAAGGTTTCGAAGTTGAAGAGAAGATATTCGGTTTGAATTTGCGGTACCCTCCGGTCGGTCTCCCTACATCGAGATCGGCTAGGTACTCTGAATGTTTGGCGAGTAGTTCTTGAATCAGAAGACCAGATCGAGAGATAGGGGATTTCGCCCCTTGACGTTCTTGAACGAAACCAGTGAGAGCGGTGAGGAGATCGGCAGGAAGTTCTTCGAGAAGATAGGATTCGAGGACAGTCTCCATTGATGTCGTCAGGAAATACATACAGGCTCGAACCAGGTCATTCGCTTCGTAGAACGCAGCGTCGCAGAGAATCGAACAAACGTTGTTCAGCGTGACTAATGTATGAAAAAGTAAATGATCAGCGATGAACGAAGGGGACAAACGC
Organism: Sporobolomyces pararoseus; assembly: GCA_010758995.1. Classification (NCBI taxonomy): domain Eukaryota; kingdom Fungi; phylum Basidiomycota; class Microbotryomycetes; order Sporidiobolales; family Sporidiobolaceae; genus Sporobolomyces; species Sporobolomyces pararoseus. Next base: position 427,409 of record RSDY01000004.1, on the reverse strand, counting down.
AGGAGAAAGCAAACGTGAGACGTACCGAAGGTTCGAAGAACAGCAGAGCAGACCTGTTTAAGCTTGTCGAGCAAGAGTTCATTCGCGGCAGCGAGAACTTGAACGGTGAAATCGATGAATTCCTCCGAGGTTCCTCGCTCGACAGATTGGAACAAACTCATTCCAGCATCTCGGTAGATGTGTTCCAGAACAAGGTTCATGACCTCGGAGTTGAGATGCTCGAGTTCGAGTTCAAACATTCCTCCCGAAGAATTCTTAACTTCTTCCCTTCTCGCAAACGACCAAACGGGATCGTCGAGAAAGGTCGTGAAGAAAGGACATCGTGCTCGGAGGACGGCAGAGTGAACCGGGATCTTGGCGTCGGAGAGGATGAGCAGGATGTCGGGTCGAAGTGATTGAGAGAGAGATTTAGAGTCTGAGCCGTGTAAGGTGGCCGAGAGATGAGTGGAGAGAGTGGGGGGAGGAGGATTCTTGACTTGACGTTCGAGGGATTCAGAGAGAGCAGATAGATCGAAGTCGAGAGCGAGTTGCTTTAGTTCCGCCTTGACGACACCATAGTCGAGTTTCGAGCCTGGAAGAAGGTAGTTTCGGAGAGGCAGTCCTATCCGCGAATCCCAAATCGCGGGAAAGTCGTCCGAATAGAGGTAGTGAACAAAGAGGAGGCCAGTAAAGTCGGAACATCCCAGTTTAATAGTTCGACTCGAAGAGAGCGATCTTGCCAACACTCGAGAACGAGAAGCGACAATAGCCTTGTGAACTGGGATCGACCTGTGGCCAATCTTGACGACGGCGTCTGTTCCCTGTGAAAGTACTTCCCAAGTAAGGTCCCACTTTATTGAAACCTCTAGCAATTTCTTCGCGACTTCGATATCTCGTTCGATCGCCAAATCGGAGTCCTCCTCTTCGTCGGATGCTTCTCCATCGCCATCTCCTCCGACGACTTTCCTTTCCTTCTTCTTCGCGGCTTCTGGAGGCCCGATCCTTTGCCAGTGAGGAAGAATCGAAAGTAGGTCTCGAGCGAGAGTAGCTCCTTCGATCTCGATGAATCGGAGGGGGACGTCGGCTCGTAGTGCTGCGAATCCTCCCGTCGAGTTTGCTGCTACTTTGATCACCCGTTGAAGATAGGGTATTCTCGAGAACTTGAATCCTCCTCCTCCTCCTCCACTCGTCGATGAACTGGAAGGAGTCATCGGTGTTGTTCCAGCTCCCTTACTAGAACTCGATTCGTACTTCTTCGAACGAAGGAAGACGTGACCCGAAACAGTACAGAGTATGATCGATCCATCGAGTCCTACCCCGACATCCGTGACTGCCGTGAACTTCCTTCTCAGGTTCCAAATTCTTTGCGGCCGAGGCGTAAGTCGAGCGAGAGCTGATCCGGGAGATGAAGTTCCATCGGGACTCGAGAAGAAGGGTACCGAGTTGCCGCCGTTAACGACATTCGCAGCTGATGAGGTCGAAGATCCAGAATCGAGGGTGAAGGTGAAGACGTCTCCTAGCGAGCTGAGAGCCGCGAAGGTGTTTCCACAGGAGGCGACTTTATGGATGATCGGTTTCGCGCCGACCCGAGGAGGTCGATAGGTTTGCATTTTCAAAGGGAAAGGTGTGAGAGGGAAAGCGACTTTGAGATAAGCTTCGTGATACAGAACCACAACGTCTCTGCTTTCGAGCAGACACGCTGTCGCATTCTCGGTCGCCGTAACCTGAACGACTGGTTGATTGATGAGAGTGACTTTGCGAGGAAGAACTTGAACGGGAGTTCCTGCAGCTGGATAACCGAGCTGACCTCGATTCGTTCCCCAAGTGTAGAGAGAATCGGCGGTGAAGACGGCAGTATGGGTACGGGAAGCAGCTGCGCCGAGAACGACCTCCTTCTTGAGCGCTCCGACAACTCGACGAGGATTTGACTGGATTGGTTCGTCTGAAGATGAGGCGTTTTTCGAGAACGAAGGAGCGGGAGTCGAAGGATTGGGAGTATCGAGAGCATAGCCGAGTTGCTGGAAGCGATTCAGACCGAAGGTGTAAACGTCTCCAGCTGTCGTGACGATGACCGTGTGATCCGGAGAGAGAACGATTGAAGAAGCTTGATGAGCGAAATCTTTGATAGGCGCAAAAGTGAACTGCGTTTGCGTTGTCGGACCGAGTCTGGGCGGTTGAAAAACAAATCAGCTCAAGCTAGGAGGGTAAACATGGAGTTCGTACTCACCGTCCTCCTGTTCCAAAACCGCAAAGTTTGACGTTTCCTCTCTTCTCATCCGTTACGATTCCAGTGTGTAACCTCGCCATACTAACGTCTTTGACCCGACAAGGTTCGAACTTGGCCATCCCGTCTTCATCTCGTCTGAGATCCTCCCGTTTGAGCTGGACTCGTTCTGGAAATTGTCGCTCGCTGTCGCTGGGGAAACCGAGAACATAGTTTCTGTTCGAACCCCAACTGTATAGCTCTAAACGCCCAGGGTTTGGGTGAGAGACTGCTGAGAAATGATCTGAAGGATTGGTACCATCGACAGTCGAGTTGAAAACGTCGAAAGGTGAAAGACCTGCAGAAGTGACAGCATCAGCTCGTGTTATTCGGACGATGGAGAGAAACTCTGACACACCTTCGCTATCCTTTGCTCTAGTGTCAATGTCGTCTCTCGCCAAGAGCATCTTGGCAGCAATGATATTCTGCGAAACCAAGGTTGTCAGTTATCAAGCAGTTCTCATTGTAATCGAATTAGAACGTACTCCTGAATACAATGCTCTATGTAAAGCAGTCCATCCCGACTCCAGATCCGGTAGATTGACTTGTAATCCCGGAACTTTCAACAAGATTTCGACCCAATCTAAAGCCCAACTTTCCTTTTCCACGACTGCCAGATGCAATACAGTTCTCCCCAAGTAATCCCGCCTGTTCACTTCTGCGAACACTACTTGCTTCTCTAAGCTACCTCCAGCTGCGAATCCTCCCATTCCGGGACTCTTCGATAACCCGTTTCCTCCTCCACCACCCTGTCCCGCACCTCCTCCCCCGTTCGCGCTCGAGTTCTGACTACTTGAACTCGCAGCACCACCTCGATTGACAAAGGCACGAGCCTTTGCGATCGCTCTTGAGGCGTAAAGAGCGTGAAGGTCGACGTTGCTCATAAACTGGTGAAGGGTTTAACGCCGGGTAGAAGAGAGCAAAACAGTTGTTTGTGCTCTTTTCTAGCGTTAAGGTCGTTGAAGGCTCGAGACTTGCAGAGAAGGTCGAGTCAACGAGTGAGGAAGGGATACGGGAAGAAAGGAGAGGAGAAGCGAAAGTTGCGAGTCTGAGTTGGTGATCGGAGGGAATGGAACAAAGTAATGCGAATCGATACGTGTGCCGGACTCTGATGAGAGGAGAGGCTTCGAGGTATGCGTGGAGGAGGGGTAGCTAAGGATGAGGTGGTTCAGATGATGAAGAACGTTCGGCTGCTGTCTGGTGATGATCCTCTTCTAGTCAAGATCTGAGATCTTCAATGGAGTCTAGTAAGCGTTGTAGGAGCTCTAAAGGTCGTAAAGAGTAAGCGCGAGTCGAATCGAGTTGTTGAGAGATGAGATCGTGTCGAGTTGGTGAGATCAATCTCTTGCAGGTTCTTGATGACGTCTCGGTACAGGCTTCGGTGAATGCAAATGCAAAATTTGAGCTCTCCCGTTCAGGTTGAAAGTTGTCGAGAGAAAGTGACTGGTGGCGAAGAGAACGCGAACCAGCGCTCAGCTCTTTGATTTCGACGCAATCTGTAACAATAGTTTTCAACAACAGAAACCTTTGGTGCCGACAACTCGAAAGCAGGCTACGGCCACTGTGAGTAATTGTGCATCAAATCGGAGGCATCTGCTGAAACAGCCTCGAGAGTTTCTTGAATCGTGCTTTGGTCGCCCAGGTTCTCGCAAAGCTCTCGAACACAACAACAACGAGTGGAGAAAGGGGAGAAAGGTAATTGCACATTGAACGAATCGATGGAAACAAGTCCGCTGAAGCTACTGGAAAACGGATTCCGCTAACTTGCGCTCACACGATTGAGCTGACTGTTGGGGTCGGGATTGACGGAGAATTTGCATACGAAACGGAAGGAGTAGGTCGATGGTGGCGAGCGTTGGACGGAGTAGCGTGAAATCAAGTTGACAATTGTCGAAAATCGATCGGTTCGTGGAGTAGAGAGAAGAAAAAAAACCAACCGAAGCGAGTGAACAGAAACAATCTCTCCAGGCTGGAAGCCCTTCTCAGAGTTGTTGGGGAACAAAGTCCCAGGGGGGGAGTGTGACCATTTCAATTCTAAATCCCAAACCCTCCACCACGAGATCTCCGTTTCCTCCCCAACTCTTTTTTGCTTTTTTTTTGGTCTTCCGAAACTGACAACTCAAGTCACAACAGCAAACGCTTAGTTGGTGACGGAGAGGAGGTCAGAGTCACCAGCATCTTGGATACTGAGGACACCGACGCGGAAAAGTTTACCTAGAAAAGAAAACGCAATGAAGTCAATTTTTGGGATTCACAAGGGAGAAGATGTAGGACGAAAGCTTACCGGCAGCAGTTCCGAGAGCGACGTTCGATCCTTGGTAAAGGTGAACGGGGGTCTTGGAAAGCATGGCTGTCAAATTGCGAAACGATCGAGCAAAATGAGCTTTCTGTGCCAGAAAGGGAGCTAGTTGAAGAGACGACTCACCGTAGTACTCGAGCTCGGAACGACGGAGAGGGGGAGTGTTACCGGAGATGAGGACGAGCTTCGACTTTCCAGAGCGCATGGCCTTGAGGGTCGACTTGTAACCGAGAGCGTACTTTCCCGACTTGATGACGAGAGCGAGCTTCGAGTTGATGTTGTCGGCCGACTTTTTGACCTTCTTCTGGGCAGCGGGGGCCACTATGAACACACAAACGAGGACGGGACGGGTCAGTAGGCTGTTCGAGAGTGAGGTGATCATTGGCGATACGTTTTCCGGTCATCTCTAGCCTTCGACTCCCACTTCGATCCTTCATGCCCGCTCCTACACTTCTAGACTATGTACCAAAGACCTTTGTACAGCCGTAATTGGGAGTCGTGAGAAGATTGATGGTTTTTCGATGAAGGGTGAAAAAGTCGAAGGCTTCGAGGAGCAGGATGACTGGATTCATGGGAGCGGACTGATGGAGAACAGAAGAAGTCGTAAAAGCAACGAAGCTTACTTGCTACTGAGTTGAAGTTGAGGGGGTTGACGAAGACGTGAAGAAGAAGAAGAGAAGAGAGACAGTTGACAAAATCTCACCAAGTCGTCTCGATCTCTGTTATTGTTCACCCAAACCGAAACTCTACAACTACGAAATGAATCCACAAGACTTGCATCTGCCTCAACAGCAACCTGTAGCATCGACTAGTCAATTACAGCGATCCACTTCGACCAACTCTCACACTCCCGCTAACGCAGCTCCATCCGATCCGAACAAGTCCAAGAAGGAGCTCGAACAAGACCAGAGAGACTTGGAACTCGCCCAACTGCTCGAACAGATGGACGAATACAAACCAATCGTTAGTTGTCCTTGACCTCGTCCCACCTCCGAATTGTCGGCTCTCGCTCACCTCTGCTCGGCTGCTTTAGATCCCTGATGAAGTAACAGACTACTACCTGCAACGTTCGGGCTTTGATACGAACGATGTCAGAGTGTTTGTCTTTCTACTTTCTCTTCCACCCTCTTCTTCGCAAGATCGTGAGCTCACGATGTGGACTAATCGTTGTCACAGTAAACGACTACTAGCGTTAGCAGCTCAGAAGTTCATCTCTTCGATTTCGCAAGATGCTTATCAATACGCGAGAGCGAGGACCGGAGGAAACAGCACCAAAAACTCTTCTTCTTCCTCAAGCGGAACTGCCGCCAAGGTAAGCTCTCTCGCCCGCTAAATTTAGTGACCTCCAGCGACACTCACTGATCTCTTCCGGATGTATTCAACTTCAACAGGGTCGACAAAGAACAGTTTTGACTATGGACGACTTGTCCGCCGCCCTAAAAGAGTACGGCGTTGATGCTGGTCGTGCCGCTTACTATCTTTGATTCCACCTCTCTTGAATGTGATACCCTCTTCCTCGAGTTGCTTGCTCTCTTTTCGTTTGTTTGTCTTCCGTTTTTACTTTGATCAGTTGTACCTCTTTCGCATGTAATTTTTCACAACTCTCGTTGAAATGCTCCAGCACTAGCTCGACGATCGATATGAAGAGGGAAAGTGCAAGTGCAGTTGCGAAAGAGAAGCTATAACCAAAGAGCATCGCGAATTATCAAACTACTTTTCCTTTTTCACTCCTTTCGAAACTTTCAATCCCTTCGCTGCCCTCTCTGCTTCCTTCTCCTTCTTCTCTTGCATAGCTACCTTCGATAGCAGATCGGTAATCTCGGGTACCACGATAAACTTCTTCGAGGTTTGACCGATACAAACGAGTGACTTGGGAGGAGGATCCTTCTTGTTCCATCGAGGTTGATCATCTTCCGAATCACTATCACTTCCTTTACTGTCGTCAGAATCTGAATCGGAGTTTGAGTTGTCGGAAGATTCCCCAGATTCATCAGAAGAGGCTGACTTTGCCTTTTTAGCTTTCTTCTTCTTTTTGAACATGCTACTCTTCTTTCCCTTCTTGTCCTTGTCCTTCCCTTCCTCCTTCTTCTTCACCGTCATAGGATGATCCAACACGGCGATCTCTTGTAGGAAGGAAGGTTGTGCGGCCGGTAAAACCTCGTACTTGAGATCCCCATACAATTTCAACGTGACTTTCCCACTCTTGTGTACCCTCAACTTTCCAATCTTTCCAGCTTCCTCACTCCATCTAGCAGCTTTTTGAACTCGAGTTCCGGAACGACCCCACTCGGGAGGCACAGGTTTTCGAACGGCAGCGGTCGCAGTTTGAGACGATCCATTAGCGTCGGGATCAGGTTTGATAGCCTTGTCCTTGCCGTTCGTCTTCTTCTTCTTGTTCTTGTCTCCATCGGAATCTGCTCCGGATCCTTCTTCCTTGGTTTCATCGGTAGAGGGAGATTGCTTCGGAACGAAAGCTGGAAATTTTCGAGGGAATTGGAACATGTAGAGATCGAGACGATTCGTGTCCTATCCAGTTTCGATTCATATCAGAACCTGAACTGAAACCGAGGAAACGAGAAGCAGAACGCTCACCTTTAAATCGAAAGCTTCACTCAAGTTGATCTCTTTCTTCTCTTCCTCTTCTAGATCCTTCAGATCTTTCGCTTCCTTCTCATCTGCATCGAATCCAGCAAACGTACTCTCCTTCGAATCGAAAGTTCCAGCAGATTTAGCTTCGCTCGGTCCGGGAGTTGCGTTCGGAGTTCCTTCGATAGACATCGATTCATCTCTCGGTTCTGGTTTGACCTGAACTGAATCTCCTGAGGCCGAAGCTTTCAAAGCTGTGAGCGAAAGAACGCTTCTTCGTCAGTTTGAATTTTCTCGGTTTGAAAGGTCGAAAGATGAAGCTCACCTTCTTTCTTTAGTCGTTCCGATTTCCTCTCTTGTAATCGTCGAATCTTTGTTCGTAAAACCTTCGGATCTCTCGGTAGTACCAGTGGAGGTACACCTTTCCCACCTTCCTCATCGCTTCCACCGTCACTCAAACCAATATCGTTCAAATCGGTCGCTCGAATTTTCATCCTCCTCCCTCCTCCATCCGAGTCGTCACCTCCTTCGAGATCAGAAGCGTCTTCGTCTTGATTCAATTGAGCGTTGAGGGTACCTTCTCGTGAAGCGGCCATGACTGCTGCTCCTGAAGCTGTCGCAGGTCGAGCTCCCCAAGTACGAGCTAGAGAGACAGGCTGAGCGTCAACATCGTCTTGTCTTTGACCACAATCATGATTGTAGAAGAAGAGAAAAGCTTACGAGCACCACCGGGACCTTGAGCCATTGGACCACTGGCAGTCATTTCTAATTCTTGTCGAGGTCGAGCAGGACGAGGTCCACGTTTCTTCCAAGCTGCTTCATCTTCCTACGGGGCGGTCAATGCTACAAGGTGAGCTCAAGATCTCAAAGGTATCTAAAAGAGAGGGAGGGAAACGAACCATTTTGACATCACTACGAAAGGATTTCATGAAAACGGACGACTTGTGAATAAGCTCTCTACTCGTTCCGAAAGTGGACCGTTCTGGAATAGACTCACTCGTCATCATCGCTGTACTGTTGTTCCTTTTCCTTCTTCCTAGCAGCTGCAGCTGCGACATTAGGTCTGAATTTGGGTTTCCCACCTGCACTCGTTCCGGCAGCTGAACCACCCTTGAACTGACTCTGACTACCTAACAATCCACCTACTTGTCTCTCGCGACCGATGCTAGGTGCCCTCGAACTCGCTACCCCGACTGAAGGAACTCTTCTCAAACTTGAAGAACGTTGAACCGCCGCTTGAGGTTGAGGAGTAGAAGATTCGGAAGCATCCTGCATAGCTACATCTTGATCTTGATCTACTGGAGCCGGAGTCGCTGAGGCGGTTGCTGTGCGAGAACGGCTTGAAGCTTCTCCTGGTGCTGGAGAAGGTGAATGACTGTTGGTAGAATCTCCTCCTGCTCCTCCACCGAGTGTTACTCCTCCTATGACTCTTCTGCCTCGACCTCTGCCCCTTCCTCGAGGTGCAGTCGAATCGGACATTTTTTGTTGGATGAAAGAAACTGCAAAAATTCCAGATCTGAATTTCAATCTTCGGTTTCGCAACCAGCGACGTGGGATTTTCTCGCTCACGACTGGAGGTGAACGCTGCAAAGGATTGGAATGGAATAGATAGTAATAATTGCGAACAAATATCCAAAGTCTGAGAGAGTTATTGCAAAATTAAAACACGGAACGACGATTGAAAGGAGAGCTTAATGATCCGAAAGGGGTTTATACTATTTGTCTACAACTTGAGTCATGATTGATTGAACTGTTCCTGTTATACAAAGGCAATGCGATAGAGATAAGAAAGAAGGGAATCTTATAGAGCGACAGACAGGTTGAAAATTGTTGGGAGCGTCAGAGACGTCTAGAAGTTGTTGGGTGAGAAAGAGAGAGATGTCTAGGAAATAATGAGAGTGGTACGATGCGAGAGATGCGATTGTACGAACTAGTGTTTGTCCTCGAGATTCGACGAGCGGTCTTCACCTTCGACATCCTCTTTGATAGCTCCAAAAGTGCCATCTTCAGCCGCTCCTCCGTGACTCGACAATTTACCATTGCTGAGCCCGAGTCCGAAACCGAGAGCGTTCTGACCGCTGTTAGAACTGTTGAGTAACGCGGAAGGGTTGTAACCGAGGATAGGTTGAGGCATCTTCATTTCGGGTGAAGAGAAAGAGTTCTGCAGCGACGGAGCCGGGAGAGAGAACCTCCTATCGTGACCTCCTCCTCCTCCTCCCGAACTCGTTCCTCCCGCGAATCGAGGCGAAGACTGGGGTATATTGAACGTCGGAGAGTGGAAAGCATGAGGAGACGCTATTCCGATTGCTCCTCCGTTCAATGCGGCAGAAGACATAGGTTGTCCAAACGTCGGAGGGAAGAAGTGAGAGGGAGCTGTGACTGGTCGAGTCGAGTAAGGATCGGTGAAAGCGTTGTGAAGGGGTGAAGGGAAATGAGTTTGGTAAGCGGCGGGATCGGGGTAGGTGTTTGTCGGTAAAGAGACTGGTGCGGGCGAAGAGTTGAAAGCTGCAGGTCCCCCGATCGAAGGAGGAACGACGAAAGGTGCCGACATGCTGTAATTGTATTCTCCAGCGCTCGTGGAGGGTCGAGGTCGATCCGAACTCTGCATTCCTGGGATGATTCCGATCGCTCCACCTAGGGGATCGGTCGTTGTAGGGAGAGTCGCTGGATTCGGAGGTTCTGAAGCTCGAACTTTCGCTGCAGCTGCTGCTTCTGCCTTTTTCCTTTCTCTCCAAGCTTTCCTCATCTCTTTGAATTCTGTGAAACGGACACGGTCGTTGCTCGTCAGATTTCACACTTGACGAGAGGAACATAGAAAGAGAGAGGATAACTCACGAGCAGGAGTAGACTTGGGACCGTGTTTCTGCATAGTCTTATGAGAATTGAGATGATTGAGAGTTCCATAAGATTTCGTACATCCAGGATAATCACAATTGTACAACCTTTCAATCTCGTCGAACCTCCGTCTAGGTCGTTTAGCAGTTTGACCCGCTTGTTGTACAAAGTTGTAGGTTTTGCCTGAACCAGTCGAAGACCTCCTCCGCGTCGAGTTTCCAGTGAGAGGGCCGACTGACGAGTCTCCAGTCGTAGGTCTGATGAGAGAATCCGAGGTTGTTGCAGAGTGTCCAGTCGAATTCGAGGGATCGAGAATCGCTCCAGCGGGGTAGTAGGTTCCCGAAGTCGTTCTGATCGCTTCGGGTCCGAGTATTTGGGTAGGTCCGATAGTCGAAGAGGAACCTGTCGTAGGTGGAGGAGCGTAGAAAAAGGGTGTTGAACTTCCAGGACTTCCTCCATCAGCGCTCGAGAAGGAAGCTCGAGGGTCGAGAGGGTCTCCCGCGGTTCCAGGTCGAAACTGTGAAGGAGCGACGTTGCTCGGCTCGTAATGATACTGGTAGTTCGTTCCGTTGTGCAGAGAGTCGTAGATAGTCGATGCTTGCTGAGGAGCGTAGAAAGCTGAAGGAGCGGCAGAGTAACCTGCAGAGTTGTGAAAGTAACCTGGCCCCGAAGGTGCCGTCATAGGTCGAGTGTTACGAGCGTTGACGGTTGGTAGAGGGTTGAAGAATGCATGGTGAGAAGGTCCAGCGATCGAAGAAGGAGGAACCGAAGGAAAACTCGACGGAAGAGTTGAAAATGTGGCGGAAGAAGTTGGCGAGATAGGTCTTTGGAAAGGGTTATTGAATGAGGGTCCACCTCCTGATCCTCCACCGAATGAGTTGTAACCAGGCATTCCTCCACTACTACTACTTCTCGTGACTGCCTCCGCGAGCGGACCAACAGAATCCGATTCTCCGGCGAGTTGCTCGAACCCTACCAATTTGGGTCTCTCCTGTCCAATGTCTCCTACACCATCTTGTGGATGCTCCTGCAACGGGGCTAAACCGTAAGGTCCTGCTGAAGAAGATGGTCGAGAGTGAGAGAAGAGAGGGCTGTGAGATTGAGCAAGAGTGGTAGTGGTCGAGTTTGAAGACTGTGAAGGATTCGTCGAGGAGTAGCGAGCAGGAGATAGACCGGGAGGATGGTATGCGAAAGTGTCGGTCATCGATCGGAACGAGGTAGAAGGAAGGTCGGAAGCGATCAAGTGGAGGAGATTGAAATGATGAGTCGAGTATTCCGAGAGATCAAACAAATGACTCGCTTCGACGACGCTGGTCATTGAGAAAGACGAGGACCGAGGTCAGTCTGACAAGCGAACAAGAATCGGGTGCAGACGAGTGAGGACAGGGATAAGATCTCTTTGTAGTAGAGATCTGAGAAGGGGAACTAGGGAGTGAGACTGAGGGGAACGAAACGGGAGAGAAGACTCACGTGCAGAGTCAAGAGCTTGATGGCGTAAATACCTAGCGATGCCGGTAGGCTCAGCGGATAAAGATAGATCCCGAGGAAGGTACTGAGAGATTCAGGACGGCGAAGTGAAAGTAATCTGTGGGGTGGAAGGAACGTGAATTTCCCAAAGGTTCGAGGGAAACAAGCTTTCGACTTGCTGCTGCGTTCTCAGTGCTACCGTAGTAGTGGGGGGACGACGAAAGAGATTCAACAGGAGGGAGCTGGAATGATGCAAACTCCACTAGCGTGTTTTTCATGTGTGGAAACTTTTTTCTCTTCCTTTTTTTTTCTTCTTCTTCTTCTGCGCTAAGATCCGAGTAAAGGTAGCGAGCCAGTCCTGACTGCCGAAGCCTTGTTTCTATAGAGAGATTCTGTATTTCTTTGTTAATATAGATTTAATTTTGCAATCTCCGATTTTCCATATTGTTTCCTTAATGAAAAAATTATTCGGTGTCCGCCAACCAAAGGGGGTGAATTTCAGATTATTGGGTATCTAGAAGGGGAACAGGAAGCAATGAAGAAGAGGGGTATCGAAAAAAGCACAGAAGAGAAGAGACTTTTGAGATGGGAAAGAACGAAGATTAGGAAAAATTGTAACTGGGAAAAAGTGAGGGGGAAGGAGGGGGGAGTGAATGAACTCGGTCAACTAGGGGAGACTTTACGGTGACTTTAGTGTAACTTGTGAGGTCCTCCCTGCCGAGATAGATGTCGACATACTCGAGCAAGTTGAGGAGAGCCGAGTGCAGGCGAGGAAGAAGTGGAGGAAGAGATAGTTTCGGAGATGCAGATGAGTTGATTGTTTTGAGGAAAGCTCGAATCTAGAATTTCTCTTGGATTGACGCTAGTTGCAAAGGGCGACGTCGGACACAAATAAACTTTCTGAAGCGCGCAGTCGAGGGGTTGACGGGAGAAGAAGACCGAAGAAGAGAGGATGTAGTAGAAGGGAGAAAAATCGAGAGGAGAGAGAGAAGAGGAGATTGCTCGTAAGAGGGCGGGGGTGAGAGGACTTGACGACGAGCCGATGGCTTCGAGCATTTTGGCGTAGATTTGAACCTCCTCCTATAGTTCGACGTGGAGAGCGGATTTGACTCCTCGAGTTGCCTCTTGAGCCACACTCTTGACTTGAGCCGTCGCGCTCGTGACAGTTTTACTGGCATCTTTTACGAAACTGTTGATCGAAGCGGCGGCAGTCGACTTGGTGTAGGAAGGATGAGGGGAAGCGAGGGAATTGATCGATTCTGTTGCTGCAGCCACCAATGACGAGGCGGTTTCTCCGAGTCCTTCAGCAGTTGTCCTTGTAGCATCGTGCAGAGCTGAAGATGCTGATCGGGCGAGAGAGTCGAGAGACGATTTGATTTTTAGTCCTCCTACCGTCGGAATAGCGATCGAAGGAGATTTCGAGAAATCGGAATGGGGTTGAGCGAGGGAGGAGACGGCACTAGTAGCACTCGAGAGGACGGTCGAAACGACGTTGACGAGGCTTGTCGCAGATTGCTGGAGGTTAGTCGGTTCAGGCTCTCCTCCGACTGCTCGAACGACTGCTTGACTAGCATCGCCAACTTGACGCTTGACTCCTCCTACGACCTCCGAGTAGACGCTAGATCCGGTTGATTGAGCTGCGTTGGCGAGCGAAGTAACGGATTGAGACAGATCTGTCGGAGAAGGTTCGATCCCGACGGCCCGAAGTCCCTCCTGAGATGCGCGAGCGTAGGCTTCGGCTGCCCGATATTGAGCTTCACTGACGATGAAGCCAGCTGCGTGAGCGACGTTCGAATCCGAGTGAGGAGTTTTGATCGTAGGAAGAGCGTTGGCGAGCGAGCTGGCTGAAGCTTGTGCTGAAGATGCGAGTGCTGCCATAGTTTCTCGAATATTGCTAGGTTCCGGCTCGACTCCGATAGCAGATGAAGCTTGAGCTTTGACCCGATCGACGACGTCCCCAATCTTATCTCCTACGACTTGAGAAGCTTTCTGCGCCTCGTTCGCGACTCCAGTCCATTCCCCCTTGAGCTCTTTCTGACCCTTAACCTTGATCTTGGTGAGGATTGAGGCGAAGGTCGAGACGAGAGAGTCAGGTTGTTTGGCGTATTTGTCGAGGAGGGAGTAGGGGTCGAGGGTTGAAAGAGTCGAATCTCGGATGTCGCCAGCTTGGAGGTTGGAGAAGCTGGTGTGGAGATTCTCTTCGGCTTTTCGAAGTCTGTGATAGCGTTGCCAGTCTTTGTGAGTTACATCGTCGAGCCAAGTCCAACCGAAACCGAGTTCCTCCTGTCACCAGCCGAAGGAGAAAACTTGGTTAATCAACAGTCTCGACTAGTCAGGCTGTGAGAGAGTCGAGACGTACCTGCGCCTTCTCGACGAGAGTAGAAATAGACTTCTTTGCTTCCTCGACTGCATCTTCCTCTTTGAGCTTTAAGTTCAGTTTGTATTGCTCGATCTCCTCCTCCGCCTTTCGTTTCATCTTCTCAACTCTGAGTTGAGCCTTCTGACTAAGCTTATCCGCCTCCGTGACCTTCTCCTCCACATCCGTCTTTTCATCTCCCGAAACCTTGTTGAAATATCGACCTAACTTCCCAACCATCTTGTCCCCTTCCTCGTCGAGTGCTTCGAGCACAGCGTCAAATCTTGCAGGAATATCTTTGAGGGCTTGACGACGAATCTCGGCGATCCTTTCAATGAGAAGACGTTGTTCAGTTTGACCGAGAGTAGCGATTTCGCGTTCGTAGGTCGACTGGAGGAGCTCGAGAGCGGCACGTTTCTCTGCAGTAATCTTGGCTTGCTCTTCTGGAGAAGGGGGAGGAGGGATAGAGGTAGAGTCGACAGGAGGAGGGACGGTTTCTCGAGTATTGACAACGACGGGCGAAGCGGTTTCTCCGACGTAAGTATCATCTCGAAGCTCCTTTACAAAGTCTGTACACGGTGATATGAGGATCAGCTTGTCAAGTCGAATTTCGAGGTGAGAAGGATAGACATACCTTCAAAATCATCTTCGCCGTATTGCTGAGCGATTTCGTCCGAAACTTTCTCCATTCTCTTCACTGCTGCTACTCGCGCTTCCTTCGCCTTGAACTCGAAGATCCTCTCCCTAATCTTGTCCAGCTGGGGAGCGATGAACTTGCTCCAGAATCGGAGGAGAGTTGGAGAGATCTTCGTGAGATAGAAATTTCGGAGGTGGGAAGATACGACGGAGAGCTGAGGGTGAACGTGGGAAAAGTAGACTTTACGGGTACTCGAATAGGTCGATCGCGAGAAGGGAACGAGAGTTTTGCGATAGTGGTGTTGAGCGAGAGGAACTCCACGAGTGTAGACGGGAGAGACGGTATCGAAGACTGTGAGGGTATATTGGCGAATGACGAGGTAAACTTGATTGAGCGAAGGTTCGACGCGAGAGGTGTACCATTTCTGCAGAGATTTCGAATACCAGTCGACCGAAGGAGCGAGAGTTTTCTTGTATTCTCGTTCTACCTTGACAGCGAAGGGTCTCGTTCTCGATCGGATACTCTTGACAGCGGATACTAGTTTCGGGTACATCGATTCGAGGTAGAATTGCTGCAGGTGTTTGGTTCGAGGAGAGAGAGTTTTGTCGATGTGAGAATAATAAGGTTTTGCTTTGTCGACGTAAGGCTGACTGATCCTCCTTCCTCTCTGGATATACGGCTGTGTCTTCTTTTGCACCGTTTGGTAGTAGGGTCGAATCGTGGGTTCATAAGATCGGAGAGTCGAAGAGAAGCTGTCAATCTTTCGACAGACAGCTCTTTCTCTGGTAGAGTCGGTGGGGCAGACGAGGAAGTAGGCTATGGCGAGGTAGAGGATTCCAACTCGAGTAAAGAAGCCTGTCAGAGTAATCCCTTTGCGTGGTCGAGGAGGTTGGCGAAGGGAGCGACGAGCAGCTCGACGTTCAGATTCTGCTCTCTCATCGATAGTCGTTTGCATTCGTTTCACCTGCGAAATGATTCCGATCAGCTCTCTCGTATCAGTCAGAGTGTCCAGAGAGCTGTAACACACCTCTTCATCCTGAATTGATGTGAACGCGAGTTGATCTTTTCGTGTCAGCCTCATGTCAATTCTCTCCAGTTGAGAGGCTATTGACTCACATAGAACTTGATAGGTGCACCAGGTTGGTAGACCTCCTTCTTCTGATCGACTGGTGCTAGTGCCAACTTTTCCTCCTTCGTCTCTCGTGGGAGATCAAACCTCGCTGTTCCATCTAACGGGGCTGCAGCTTTGATGGGTGAATTGCCACCCACAGACTTGCGGGGAGGCATTGTTGCTGAGCTGTGCGAGTCGGTGGAGAGAGATAAGAGTTGATCGGAAGGTTTGTCCCGAAGGAGAAAGGGAAAGCGTTCGAGGAGGATTTGATCCTCAAATTTGATCGAATGGTCTGTAGGTCTTCTACTGAGTGGTGATAATGATAAGAATGAGAAGAGGAATTCAAGAAGCGAAAATTCGTGTAGCGAAGGGGCCGTTTTCACGGACTACGGATCAAGCTTCGTCATTTCAGTATCGAGAACCTTTCGTTTCGTTTCTCCCGGCGTCAGATTCTTGGCAAAGAAGAGAGAAAGAATCCCTCGAGCAAAAATCTCAGCGGAACTGGTCGAGAGACGGCGCTGAAGCTTGACAGTTTCGTTGCGATTGAGAGTGATCTAGGCGCGACGCTTTAGACTGTTTTCGCTTCGTCTCCCTCGACGCTTCCTACTTCCTACAACGTCGTTAAGCTGCACGCTTCTGCTGGCTGCGTCCTAACCGAAGGGAGTTTCACTGTATATTTTCATTGAACTGCAGAAATGCGAAGAGGAAGACCTAAGTAAGCAGCGAGATTCTACATAGGTGAAGTGGATATATATCGATAGGTTGAATGTCTATGCTTTGACAGCTTGACGAGATCTAGTTTCAGAAGGAGTGGGAGATACAGTTGATCCAGTCGATAGTTTCGTCGAAGATTTCGAATTGCCAGATTGTTGTTGAGCTTGGAGGGCTTTCATCGCTTGGATGTGGTCGTTAACAAAGTATCTGCTCGTTTGTTTGGCGTTTCGAGTCAGTCGAGCAAAGAGAGGAAGGTTTCGTTTCCGTCTGATGCGAGAGGAAGGGAAAACGCACTGGTTGAGGGTCTCGACGGGGATGTCTTTTGCACCTCGAATAGTACCGAGACACTTCGAGGTATTGCACAAGCACGAGAAAGGTTGATCCATGTCCCATTCGGTCGAGAAATAAGCGAAAGTGAGAATCTGCGAAATTTGGAAAATTGATCAGATTTGGATTGATCTTTAACAGATTGTAAGCTCGATGATCTGAAAGTGCTCACCTCTCCCTCAGCGATATCCTTGATAGCTCTGACTCTCCATCTGCCCTCCCAGAGACCAGATTCGTCGTTTTCGCCCTTTTCCGCTTCTCGACCGTTCACGTCGAATACGACATTCGGATCACAAGAGTGGTTGACGTAGAGCAAGTCCGAGTTGAGTTCGATGTGTCGTCGAGGCTCAGGAGATTGCGAGTAGTAGGTTGAAGGGAGAGGTGAGGAGGAAGGTGCGAAAGAGGTAGAGAGAGGGGGGTCGGGAAGGACTTGAACTGATGAATATGCTTTCTCTCCAGAGAGGGTGTTGCAGATGGTGCAGATGGTTTCTCCAGCTTTGAAAGACTATCGGTGTGACGGGGAGAAGCAAGGTCAGCGAACGATTCTCAAAAGTGGGGGGAGATTTTTCGATCAAACGCTAGCTTCGAGCTACTGATAGCTTCACTGACTCTGTCATCGTATGAAGAGTCGAGAGCGTTGTTGGATTTGGGAGAGTGGGGGGAACGCTTTTCTTACACGATCAGCCTTAAGGCAAGAATTGAACTCTTCTCCTTCTTTGCCAAACTCTACGTGAACCAAGTCAGGATGAGTAGGTTGGTAATTGTTCCTGTCGGGGAGGTAAGGAGGGATTTTGGCCATTGTTGGAGTCGGAGAGAAGGGTTATAGGTTGACGTGTTCTTGGATCTGTTAAGGATTGCAGGTGTTGTTGTAGAAGTGTCGCTCAGTAGTTGAGTACTGGCGAGTGAGAAGCAGTGCTGAAAGGTGAGTGGAGGAGGAGGAAAGGGAGAGTGGAGCGACTTGCTCCGTTTCAGAGAGATCTTTCAGAGCGGGGACTATTTCTCCGAGTGCCGAGTTCACTCGATCGGAAAGATCGTCCTACTCTGATCGTTCCTGCAATTTGTCTACCGCCTTCGTTGTATTGTTGTCAAATCGAGAGCGAGAGAGCTTTTCCCCTCGTTGGTCATTGAAAATTCAGCTTTGTTCCCTCGCGAAGAACGAAAAGGCTTCCGTTTCACTAACTTTCTGCACTCAGGACTCACTCCCGACGATGTACGACGTAGAAGGGTCACAGATTGAACTATTTACAGTAAACACGAGAGGTTTGAAAATACGAGCTATGTAGGAAGAAGATCTCGAAAGTTACCAACTAGCAGGGGGTTCCACCGTTGCAGTGAATCATTTGTCCAGTAACGTAGGAAGCGTCTTGGGAAGCCTACAAGAGCGACGGTAGCATTGGAGAGACGGATCAATAATCGATCCCAATTGAAAATTGCGAACGGAGTGAATGAACTTACAAGGAAGATAGCACAGGTTGCGACCTCGATGGGTTGACCGGGTCGACCTATAGGAGTACCGTCGGTTTGAGAGATGTTCTCACGAGAGAAAGTCGAGGTGACAACTACGTAAAAAAAAAAAATCGAAAAACCGAAAAATCGAAAAATGAGTGCTGGAGTCAGCGGAAGGTTACGAGGAATGTCGGGAACGATAAATGTTGCTCACGAGGGGTCAGGATAGGCCCAGGACAGAGCCCGTTGACTCTGATTCCAGTTGAACCGACAATCTGATTTGACAGTCCTCGTGTGAACGAGACAATACCTCCTTTAGTACTTGTGTAATCAAGGAGATCTGGCCTTCCGATGAAGGCGTTGATACTCGCATTGTTGATGATCGAAGAACCTTTGTTCTTCTTGAGGTGAGGAATGGCGGCTTTCGAAAAAAAGAAGAATGAGAACATGTTGACTTCGAACGTGTCGGTGAATTGTTTCGAATCGAGAGTGAGGATGTCGTTGTTCTGAAGCTGTTGAGCGGCGTTGTTGAAGAGAACGTCGAGACGGCCGAACTTGGCGACAGTTTCTTCGACACACTTGATGCAGTTCTCTTCGACCTTGACGTCGTAGGGGAGGAGGAGGATCTCCTTGCCAGTCTTCTCCTTGACGTAGGCTTGAGTATCCTTGGCGTCCTTCTCCTCTTGAGGGAGGTAGACGATGGCGCTAGAGAAAAAAAGAAAAAAACGAAAATTGTTAGTCGCGAAAGGGAAAAAGCTCAGCCTTTGCGTAGCTCACTTCTCGGCTCCCTCCATAGCGGCAAGAATGACGAAAGCGCGACCGATACCTAAAAAACGAAAAAAAGATCAGTTGACGGAAAAAGCACGTGCCCAAGAAGTCGAAACTTACCAGAATCACCACCGGTAGTGAGACAGACTTTTCCCTTGAGCTTGTCGGCAGCCTTGTAAGGAGTTCCATCAGCGTAGATATCGTCGATGGGAGTTTCTATCAACGACGACAAAAGGTCAGTTCGTTCAACGATGACATCGATATAAACACCACCGTGAAACTCACCAGGCATGACGTGTTGCTTGCCGGGAGGACGAGAGTCGTCACCTCCTTGAGCTTCCTTGCCTTTGTCTGCGTCAGGTTTCCATCCCTTGTTGAACTGCTCAGGAGCTTGGTTTGAAGAGTTGTCGGTGTTTGAGCTGGTAGACATGACTGATTTGAGTGCTTCGACGGCTGATTGCATAAAGCGGTGTCGAAAAGTAGAAAGAGAGAGAGAGTGGGAAGAAGAAACAAAACGAGAGTTCTTCTCCCGCAAAAAATGGATATCGACGTCAATTCGAACCTCGCGTTTCTCGCGCTGTTCTCTCCTTCTTTCGCGACCGAGATGCGAGGAATCGATTTTTCCTAACTGTCATCGTCTATCGCAAGAAATCGCTACTTTCGTGAACGAATTTCGCAGTGTCTCGCAAGTGAGGGGTAAAGGAAAATCTGTAATGGTATTTCGAAGAGAAAAGGTTGCATATTCGCTTACAACAAATCAGATCACTGCATGTAAGAACGAAAGACAAATCGCGGTTCTAGTAGGGGTAGGCAAATCTGAACAAGAATCTCCTTCGCTATCGTCGACTCTTTTTTCTTTTATTTCTTTCTTCGTTTTTTGTCCTCTTCCAGCCTGTACGATTATTTTAACCCTATCACTTTCACTGCACCTCGAGCATCTCGTGTCGGGCCTTGACCTCCAACGACATAAGGAGAGTCATCGTATCTCCATCTCCAGCCGTTCTTGTCGAGATGTTTCGTGACGGCAGGAAGCAGAATCGGAGTTTGGTTCTTCGAGTGTCGACCAATACCAGTGATGATTCGTAAAGGCTCGGGGGAAATGGCTTTCGGAGAGGACGATTGAAAAAAGTCAGGCCCGAATCTAGACTGATGAGAATGAGGAAAAGACAAACCGTTTCGAGCGTTCGCCCACCAACTATTGACAGACTCTTCAACGATCTTGAGAGAATGCGCAAGGGTCATTCCGTGTAGATCAACAGTGTTGACGTCGTGTCGTACTCTACTCATCACAGTTCGAATGTCAGTTCACCGAAGTGACGAGGAGAAGCTCCGAAATAGCTTACCTTCGTTCAGCGACAACAGCTTGAGCAGCTCGTTCGGCCCATTTCCTCCTCTCAATCTCGTGTTCTCTTCCGACTTCAGCCCAGTACCCTGCAGCACCTCGCTCGCCGACTCCTCCTCGCTGGAACGACCTCGCAGCAGTTCTGAAAGCATTGTTTCGCTTCTCGAGGTACTCCTCCGATAGGGCGTAACACTCCTCTGATGTGTAGGGTTTCGTAGAAGAAGCGAGAGGGGTGCCGTTCGGTCGAGGAGGGTTCGGTTTCCGATTCGTTCCAACTGGTAAAAACTCGACCGATCCAGCCGAAGAGTTTCGAGAATGACTTCCTCCTCCTCCTTCCGGAACGAGTACCGTCGAAGGATCGAACGGAGCTACCATTTCACTGTAGGCGAGAACTTTACCTTGATCTTCTTCGACGTCCGAGATGAATTTTTTCAGGTCCATCGCGTCACTCAGATCTCCGTTCGTTGCCGAAAGTAGTACTTTGATCTCGTCTTCGGAAGTAGCTCGTGGGAGGATCAGACGAAATTGTTCACAAAGTTCGGTCGAGAAAGGGAGAGAGTCGAAAGGTCGTTCGTGAGGGAGTTGTTTCAGGAGAACGGCGAGGGTGAGGGGTAGTGAAGCAGAATTCTTGTAGTACAGGGAGGAGATACGAGGAGCAGGTACGTGGAGGAGGGAGGAGAGGTGAGAAGCGTGAGAAGAGATCGAAGCCCAGGCGTTCGAAGTGGAAGGAGCTTTCGACCAAGCTGAAGTGGTGACTCCCCGAGCTGCAGCTACCATAGGGTCTTCGTTCCTCCTCGGTGCAGGTGACGATGATCCCGGGTTGGCGGTGAGCGAGAAGGAAGTTTTAGCTCTTTCAGCCTGTTTGAGTCGACGTTTTTGACCTTTCGAGAGTACCATTTGAGCCTCGGCTTCGAAGTCGGGAGGAGGATTGGCGAGTTGAGCGGCGTTGGCATCATCATCGATGAGGGAAGAGATGAGGTCTTGGGAAAGGAGTTCTTCGATGAGGGATTCTAAATCTTGAGTAGGGAAAGGAGTTTTGCGATCGGATTGGCTCCGAGCTGTCGAGATCTTGGACTCGAGAGTAGCGACGTCGATATCTGGAAAGACTGAAGCCAAGAAAGCGAGAGGATCGTCGAAACCGTTGATGGTATCGTCGAATTCGAAAGGGTCGATCGCGAAGGGTTTAGGAGAGGAGTCGTCCCTCGAAGCGGTTCCTCCTCCTCCTCCTGGACTTTCCTCGCTCGTGTTACTTCCCGCACTCTGTTCCCAGAACCTTTGTCCAGCAGGTCTCGTTGAACCAGTACCACCGATTCGACCGATGTCATCATTTTCACCCTGAGGATCGTTCAAACTTGAGCCTTCCAACGCGCTACTCAACTCGCTCATGTTTGCATTCCTTTCCTCCTCGATGTTTGCGGTAGCTTGACGATCTTGAGCATCTCCTTCGATTTCAGCTGAATCTGCGAGAGATTGGAGAGTTTCCCTGACTGATTCTTCATCTTGAGGGGCTAGAGGCGACGGGAAGTCGGAGAGAATGGCGTAGACTAGGGCAGGATCGAGTTGAGGGAAGTCGCGCTGATCAAACGGGAGAAGGAGATGAGATTGATGAGCTCCGAGATGGAAGAGTAAAAAAACAGAGGACGAGCCTCTTTAGAGTTGCACCTACTTGAATGGCATCGGGTGTACCAGAGTCCGAAGACATCTCTGTAGTGGTTTCTAGCTTGGGAAAGTGGTAGGTAGAGGTAAAAAAGAGGAGAGATCGAGTTTCTCGGAAATTACATCACAGTCACCTTCAGCGACTTCCATTCACGTCTTTCCATCCGAATCGTCAATCCGACTCGAAAATAGTCAAGATGTGCAAGCCTGCGTACTGCAAAAACGCTGAGTGAGTGATTTCGCGCCCCTCTTCGTCCCTCAACTTCCCTGCTTTCTTTCGATCGTCTATCTCCGTTTTTTGTCGTCCTGACTGATTCCGGACTGTCTAGTTGCGGCAAGAAAACTTGGGTGCGTAGCGTACAACCCGTCGATTGACTCTTGCCTGCCGTTTCCTCCCTATAGTGGGACTAACCTTTCTCCCTCCGTCTCTACCTTTCTTTGTCTCTCCGTCTCTCCGTCTCTCTCTTCTCCCTCTATTTCTCTCTCTTTGACAGTGGGGATGCGGTCAGCATATTCCTTCAGTCATGAGTAATGTTCCCGAAGAACAAGCTTGCAAATGTGAACCTCACAACGCTCTCACTCCTGGTCAAGAACCCGAAGGAGGAGCACCTTACAAATGGTGATTCGAAGCGACAGACGCTCATCAAGGCGCGACGAGAACGTTTAGATAGCGTACGAACTTTATTACGGGAGAGGGAGAATGCTGGGGTGGGACAAGTGGGAAGAAATTTTGAAAAAGCGTCGAGAAAGAGAAAGATTTGGAGGGAGGAAGAGCATTGTTTGTCGGTGTTGTATGCGTAGGGTAGTATAGTACGGTGTACGGTCAATGAAAGTCAAGTCGAAACCATCTATCTACGACAACTGGTTTAGTAGCAGAGAAGTTTCTTTCGTCACGATTCTCCTTTTTTCGACTTCCCTACCAGCTATCAGCTCCAAGTACTACTGAGGCATTCTAGATCATGACAGAAGCTCTGGTATGGCCTTAATGCTCATTACCGGCACCGTGGACAGACATCAGGAGAGCAAGAATACGTTTCGCAATGTTCGTAATCGAAAATGGATTTTGCAAAATTTGAGCTCAACGAGGGGCAAACCTGCGCATGTTTGGATAGCTCATCTATATTTGATTGGGATTGTGAAGAGAACAGACACACGTTGCGGATGACTCCCGACACGATTAGCTCACCAGACCGAACTAGTACTGCAGGTCGAAACTCAACTTTCTCTCTTTTTCAGTTTCTATCCTCACGCTTTTCTCGTTTCGCCTCGTTTCGCCTCGTTTCTTGCGCTGGAGAAAGCCAGATTGAGTATGTGCCGAACTGCCTATTGCGCGAACTTTGAGTAAGTCTCTCGCGCTTCTCCGAATCTTTCGCCCAGCACGCAATTCGCATCCCTCTCGAATCCCCTCTTTAGACCTTCGTTGACACTGTCCTCGCTTGTACAGATGTAGACGGAAGACTTGGGTAAGTTTCAGCTGTCCTGATTGAGTCCCTCGCTCGCTTCATCCAGCTTTTCTCGATTTCACCGCCTCTTTCCGAATTTCGCTCAACTTTTTTTTCCAACTTTCGACAATCTAACCTCCTCCTCCTCGCTGCACAGTTCGGTTGCGGTCTACACACTCGAGCAATTATTGGAGAAGTACCTCAAGAAGAACTCTGCGCCTGTACCCCTCACAATCCTCTACCTCAATTCGTCGAACCTGAAAATGGACCTAGGTTTCGGTGGGAAGAACAGAAACATTCTAGGGTACCGGATGAAGCAACAGTGAGCGTCGAATGGTGAAAGAGAGGATTGGCAAATTAGAGATCAGAGACCATTAGAATCAGAATTTTAGATTTATAGCGAAGCATTTTTTCCGAAACTTGTTGTATCATTATTAGAACCTGTCGGCGAAGGACTGATCATAGACAGCATTGAATGTCACCGCTACCTATGATGACTCGTTCGGAGCAGTTTAAGCGAGCGAGGAGACTGTTCCGAAAATGAAAACTTCCTTTGCTACAAACGAGTTCGATTCTCACAAGTTATTCGAGAAGAAAGCAAGAGTGAGATAATATAGCTTTGAGGGCTGTTCTTTTGCAGCTTATGTACTTTGAAAGATTGCGAATTCTACTGAATACTTTAGATTTTACGATTCCATTGTCCTTTTTTTCCGGTTCCATTCTACTCCTCCCCCGTCTCCACCTCCTGTTCGCTCGTACCTCCTCCTAACGTAAACAATCGATAGCGAGGATACCAGAGTGGTTCTGCCATGCCCAGCCTTGATCCGAAAGGAACTCAGTCGTAGCTTGCTCGAGCCTCAACCGACCAGCAGCTTCTCCTTTGTCCGGAGCTGAAGATCCACTGTGCTTCTGTTGACCAATGACAACGTAGGCGATACCTCTGAATTGTTGAGCTTCGAGTTTGAGTAGGAAATCGCCCATGAAACTGATCGCTTCATCGGTATGGAGAGCGTGGAGATCGAGAGCGACTTCGGTCCTTTCCTCCTCGGTAGCGTGTCGGTCGTTACTCGATAGCATCGAAGGGCTGACGACTCCGAGGCAGATTCCTCCTCCTCGTTCTTGTCCCTTCGATTTCCTATCTGGCACATCGTCCGTCGATCCCGATCTTCCCTCGTTCCTCTCGATCGCTTCCTGCAATACCCGCTTTCTCTCTTCAACGATTCGTAGCGCTGAATCCCTTCCCTCGATCGCAACTTGTCTACTCCAGTCCTGAGCTTCTCTACTCCATTTCCTCGCTCCAGCTCCATCTCCTCGCTTGAAGCACTCTGCAGCTTTCGCAAGACACTTGTTGCGGTTCGCACCGAGTTCGAGGAAAGTTTGGCGATAACGAATGTAAAGGTTCGCGAGAGATTGACCGGTAGGGAGAGTCGGAAGGAGCGCAGGAGGACGAAGAGTGATTCGAGCAGACTTTCGAGGCTGAGGAAGTCCGTTTCTGTCGACGATAGCGGGAGGAGGAGGTCGGTTCGAAGGAAGAGGGACTTGGACTTTTTGTCCAAATTTGACTGCTCCAGAGAATCGAGTTCGAGCTGGATCGAGTTGTACCGTTCGAGTCGGAGCAGGAATACCGATAGGTCTTCGAGCGCGAGGTGCATCTCCGAGAGTAGGGAAGTCGAGTTCAGGTCCTTCGTCAGGAGCAGCGATAGGCGGACCTTGCATTTGTAGTTGTCGTTCACGAGTTCGAGCTTCGTAATCAGCCCTCATGACCTGCATTTATTTGAATGCGATCAATTATCAAAGACAGGTGTGAGCATGCTTAGTCAGAGGAAAAAGAACTGACGGGAGGAATAGTGTGCAAAAAGTCGCATCTTCCATCTCCCTTCAAGCAGTGACCTCTGAGCCAGAACCTACGTGTGCAGTAGAGCTGGTCACCTTTTTATCCTATGAATGAGAGACACAGAGAGAGAAGAGAGCTTACTTGCAAACCGCTTTGCCGACATCGTGCGAAAACTTGCAGTCACTCCTCAAACAGTTGCCTGCGAGGTAGAAGCGACAAACTCTTCCACCGACTCCACGACCTTCTCCCGAAGGAGTTTGCGATCTCGAACCGTACCTAGGAGAACCTCTGCCGCCATCACCTCTACCGAACCCATCGAAAGAATCTCTCGAAACGACGAGAGGGCGTGAACCTGAACTTGCGATCATTCGGTTCTGAGGTAACCCGTCGAGGAGAGAAGCTGAAGGATCCATGAGTACGAGACCTGGAGGAGGAGGGGGAGGTCGACTACCGATTTGACGATCGATAATGTATTCTATCGACCTGTCTACATCGAATCCAGTCGCACCGAGAGCTTCTTCGAGTAGTTCTTCCGAAACGTCCGAGTCGGCAAAGATCGAATGAAGGTGATCGAAAGGAGTCATTGCGTAAGCTCCGATTCCTCCCAAACCTGAGGAACCCGTGAGTTGGTTGGCGAAATCGATCGAAGGCATCTCTCCGGGCGCAGGACCTGGAAGAGTGATGAATGCAGGTCCAGGAGCAGAAGGAACGGGACGAAGGCCTCCGTGAGTAGGAGTATGGGTACCATCTTGAGGGTAGTACGGAGATTCGTAGCCTGATCCTCCTACGTACTCTCCGTACTCATTGATGTGGATAGGCGGGTATTGAGGTTGAGGTACAAATTGACCGTCTTGAGGCCAGTTGGGATCTCCTCCTCCTCCTCCTAATCCTCCGTTGTAAGCTTGAGGAGGATAGAACGGACTTGCAGCGCCACTACCGTAGCCAAGTTGGCTTTCGTGAGGGAGAGGGGCGTCGTCGATACGATTCGAAGAAGTGAAATCGTCGTCTTCGACGGATCCTTCGTGATCTGCTCCGCTCGAATCTGAAACGTCTCCCCAAGGTAAACGAGGTGCCTTAGTCTTGTTGGCCGCGAGGGCAGCTTTGACATCGAGTTGACGAGGGAAGTAACTCGGAGAGGAGACGGCAGAACCAGGAGCGGAAGGCGGAACTGAGTGTTTCGGAGTGCTGAGCGGAGAATGGTGGAGGGCCCAATTCTGTTGAGCTTGCTGAGCCGTCATCGGCATAGGACTACGAACTCTGTTCGGAGTGCCGGGAGTCGAAGGAGAGGCATGACCGCTCGCGGAACCTCCTCCTCCAGGTCGAAACTCGCTCGCTCCAACTGAGAATTTGAAAGCTGAAGAGTTCGGGTTGAGGGCGAGAGAGGCAGGTTTCGGTGAAGACCAAGGCGA
The DNA here is from genome assembly GCA_010758995.1 of Sporobolomyces pararoseus. NCBI lineage: Eukaryota > Fungi > Basidiomycota > Microbotryomycetes > Sporidiobolales > Sporidiobolaceae > Sporobolomyces > Sporobolomyces pararoseus. The sequence goes on along the minus strand of RSDY01000004.1, from coordinate 400,938 downwards.
TCCGGCGGGAGAGCGAGAGGAAGTGTTGCTGATACCGGAAGAGAGATTCGGGTTGTTCGAGGGAGTTCGACTTCCTGGAGTGAGAGCTCCTGAAGTTCCGTGACGACGGAAAGAGGACGAACGAGAAACTGAAGGTCTAGATCCTGGGGTAGTCGAGCCGTGATTAGGTAGAGGAGGAAGAGGGTTGCCAGAAGGGTGAACGTCTTCTCGATAGCGATGCAAAAGGTTGAGAATGTGCGAATCGAGATTGACGTGCTCGTGCTACTCGAGTCGAATCCTCATCAGCGCACACACGATAACTTCATTGAAGATTGTTCTTGCGGCTTACCTCGGGAAGGTAGAGTAATTCGGTCAAAGTTTCCTTCAAAGCGTCTGGCATATCGTCCTCGTCGATATCCGAGTCTCCCAACTTCCTCAAGACGATACGAGCTCTGTATGAAGCTGAACAGTCAGTACAAATGTGCATGTGAAGCTAGGAGATCGAAACTGACTTGTCTTCCTCTGGTAAATCGTCTGCAAGTGAAGAAGTTGATGCTCCACTTTTGCTACCTCCAGTTCCATCTTCGTCATCGGTCGAGCTTGAGACCTCACTGGGAGCTTTTGAAGAAGAACCTGCCGATGCAGCTCGACTCTGTGCGAGTGCTAGTTTCCTGACTGAAGATTCCAACAGGGAGATCGAACTCGAAGGTGGAAGAGGTTGAGGCGGGCTAGTGTTGGATTTGGCTTTGCTGTAAGTGGTGAAGAGGTAGCTGAGTAGTGCTCTCGTATGAGGGTAAGAGTTGTCGACCATTTCGAGCGTACTGGAAACTTCTTAGAATGACGCAGAGGGAGAAGGGAGAGAGTGAGAGAGAAGCGGGGGGAAAGGTGGGAAGGAAATCGATAGGGTGATTGAGTTGTTTCTAACGAATGCTGTAATAGTATCTGGAGGACAAAGAACCTTGGATCAGTCCCTGCGGAGATTAGGAGAAGGGGGAAGAGGAGGGAAAGGAGAGGTGCGAGCTAACATGAAAAGGTTTGCGAGAGATGTACAGAGAGTCTATCGACTATCTACACCTGTATGTACAGTCTACAGAGCTGTCCTCCAACGGTGGCTTGGATCGCCAAAGAGGCGTACTGTGGTGGAGAGGAGAGAACTTGAGAGCCAATGTGGGAGAATCCAAAACTAAGCAAATTTCCTATAAATCTGTATATTTCTCAATCAGGTATAGCTAGAAGTCACTGAGTAGCTATTATCGCTCAGTCTATTCCAAGCTGCGTGACGACTGAGACGATTTTGTCGAATTAATCTTTTCCTGCTCTCTGCCATTATCCGATGACACAGAAACCTTCAAACTCGACCCCCGGTTCTTCAAAGCCCGCCGAAAAGACCTCACAGCTCAAGAAGCGCCCAGCAGCTAGCGAGATCGACGACATCTTTGCCAAAAAGTCGAAACCTACCGCAACTTGTACCTCAACGACAGCAGAAGGGACAAGCTCGACTAGCTCAAGCAAGAGCAAGAAGAAGAAAGGAAAGAAGTCAGAACAAGCGGAAGCTTCCGAGGCGGTCAAGGAGGAAGAGACGATCGCTCAACCAAAAAAAGTTCCAGAGACCGTAGTCGACACTTCGAAAACGATAGAGTCCTATAATCCAGCTGCAGAACGCAATACCAAGAAGGTGAAAGACATGACGGAGGAAGAAAAGAAAGCTGCAGAAGAAGAGCGTCAATTCAGGGATAGTCGAGGAACCAGTAAGATCTACTTCACTCTTCTCTTTCCTGTCCTTTTACTGTATGTGCAACCACTCACCTCATCTTGATTGGATCGTCCGCTTTGCAGGGAAGAAGACGGAAGACGGGTTACCTATTTACGATACTTCAGAACTCAAAATTGGTCTCGGAGGAGGTGCGGTTTTCCCTGTCTTTCACTCATCAAGTGCTCTTCTTGTCGAATGCTGATTTGCAAAGCTGAATAGATACGGAACTGTGTCCTTTCGACTGCGAATGCTGTGAGCTTACCTTTTTCCCGTTTCGCAAACCGTTTTATACTCTTCAACTGATCACAACCTCTTCAATTCGCTTTGCTGCAGGCTTCTGATCTTTGGTCTCAGTCTCTCCATGGAAGTCTGGCCGCCCGTGGGGTTCTTTGCCATGCTTGTTGTCTTTTTATCGCAAAAATCGTTTCGCATTCTCGACACACGTGACTTGTCCGAGGTCCGACGTCAATCTTCATCGAGAGAGAGCTGCTTCGCCCCGATGCCACTAGTAGACTTAGACGACTGCCCTCACCGGCGCAAGGGACGAAAAAGCGAAACGAAACGAGCGACGCGACGACGCGGCGACGTCAATTTTTGGAAATTCGAACTTGCTACTTTTCTACTCTCCCTTGCTGTCTAAGGTCGCTTCACGAATAGCAGAGTCTCCGTATATATGCACCAACATGAATCTGTAGCATCTTCATCATCAACCGCAACTGCCGCATCTCGATCTTCGCCGAGTCGTCCAACTCTGACATCTCCCCAAACCTCGAACGATCAATCGACTGGACACAGCATTGAAAGGCCTAATGTACCACCACTATCATGTATGAGATACTCTCCCCGACCTTGTATCAATCAGGATCTCGTAGACGCTTTGAAACCACTTCGAGACTGGAGATTCGCGGAGTTCGGCTGTAAGTCACGTTTTCCCGAAGTACTAGCTCCGAGGAGCGACTCGGCTGATATCACAGACGTTGATTGTCAGCTGGGGCTCCCGAATCTATATCATATTCGACTGCTTTGTCAGCGATCATTGCAACTCCTTTTAAAATAGCTTCGGGAGCAGAGGCTAGACGGATCAATAAGGTGCGCTGTTCTCCTCCGGTTCAACTTGAACGAACTTGGTCTCTGACTGCATTTTCGAGAGGGATAGATTGGGGAAAAATTAGCGATCAAAATCGAAGAGTTTGTTGCGACTGGACAAATTCAGGATTCTAGTTCGTTCATCTTCCACAAGATTACGGAAAGATCTTCACTGACTCGCTATAATATAGTTGATGTGCTCAGGAGTGAGCGCTTCATCGCTTTGACTTCACTGATGACTGTTCATGGAGTCGGTTCGTCAAATTCTTCGGAAGTTTTCATCTGATCCTGATTTTCGAACTGACTTTGTTTCCCTGTGTATCTACAGGACACCATCGAGCGAAAGAGCTCTATCAGGAAGGTTATCGATCAGCAGAAGATTTACGAAAGACTGGCAACTGGGAGAAAGAATTTCGATACCACGACGACATACAAGAAAAGATACCTCGTTCCGAGGTCGAGAGCATTCAAGAGTTTGTACGGATACAACTGGATCGTATTGAACCCGGGGCACACACTGTACTTTGCGGAGGGTGAGTTTCTTTTCGCATCTTGCCTTCGTTTCGCTATCACCGCGAAACAGCTCAACTTTTTCCTTCTGACAGGTATCGTCGCGGTAAGACGATGTCGAACGACGTAGATATCTTAATTACGTATCCGCACCAAGATGGTAGAGAGCGAGGGCTCTTACGGAAGCTAGTGCGAAGACTGGAAGCGAAAGGTGAGCGAGCTTCTTTTCCAGTGTCTGTTTCTAGCATTGCGCATACTGACGAACTAGGCTGAACGTCAGGGCTCATACCTCCCGATGGATTGCTATCGTTCTCGCAACCTGCGACTCTACGGACAACCAGAGCCAACAAACGAGCTTCGTCTTTCGATTCGCTCGACAAAGCTCTGGTCATTTTCAAACACCCTGCGAACGGAACGACTCGACCTCGCGATTTCTACCGAAGAGTAGATCTGATCGTCGCTGCTTGGGAGAACTACGGAGCAGCGGTAGTCGGCTGGAGCGGCGGAACCCAATTCGAGAGAGACCTCCGAATCCACGCTGAGCATTTGTGAGTTCAATCTCGATTCTGGAGGGCACAGATGACAGGAATCGCTGACAGAATCTATACTCTTCTCAATAGAGGGTACAAATTTGACTCTGGTGCCCTGCGAAATCGCACAACGGGAGAAGTTGTGCGAACGATGACAGAAAAAGATGTCTTTCGAAGGCTCAAGCTAGATTGGATTCGTGAGTTTCCGCTCGAAGATCAACGAGTGAGTAAGTCTGAGCTAATGTGCTTCGCTGTCGAATGTCTCTCAGCTCCCGAAATGCGAAACACGGATCCGTGAAAAAGACACCAATTCTTCGTTTCTCATCTTTCGTTTCGGCGAGTACACAACCGATTTCCCGTCCAAGCAATTTCCTTACCAACGTCCTTACCAACAAGAAGCTCCAAGCTCGATCTGGTGAAAGATTCGGGGTTCAAACACCTTGAAGAGACGGTTTAGGTTAGAAGAGAAAGTGGAACGGACCTTGACCAGATTGCGGATTACTTCTTTTGAGACCATCCGCTACCGTCGTTCTTGGTGTAGGACGAGTATCCGTCGCCAGAGTTGTAGTCTGTTGAGAACGAATTGGTGTCAGCTTAATGCAATCGATGATTTTCAAGTTTTCCCTCCGAAAAGTTGCAGATTTCGATTAAAGCTCACGATTCGACCCATCAGAGTTCGAGTAGTAGTAACTTCCGTCCTGGTTCGAGTCTGAGACGAGAGGAGCGAGCTTTCATTCAATCAGGTTCTCGCTGGCTGAAGACAACGAAGGAGACTCACAGTGGTAAGAGTTATCGTTCTTAGCTCCATCGCCGTAATCGCGAGAACAGTAGTGGTTTCCTTGCGAGTTCGAGCCCGAGGAAGTGTGCTCGTAAGAGTTTCCGAAGTTGTCCTCTGCGGGAGTAGGTCGGAAGGTCAAGAAGTCATTCAATGCAGAACTCAGAACTTCGGGCTACTCACTAGGCATGTTTGTAAGAAATAGGGAGTGGGAGGCGAAGGGAGAAGAGAGAAAGGGGAAGGAAATCTCCTTTCTCCGCTATTGACTGCGCACGTGAATTGTCTCGCCTTGCTCTTTTGTCTCGCATGAATGAAAGGGAGAGAGTCGTGCACGACGCGTCACAAATAGCTGACCTCGACGTTGACGACGTCGCACGTTCGGCAGATGAGATGCAAAGAGTTGCGCGAACTCTCCACTCCCGGAAGCTCAAAAGTTACGCGGTAGTGATGACAGATTTTGAATTGCTAGAAGTATCCTACTATAGGAGTCGAATACTAGGCACGAAAGAACGGAGTTTAGAGTGAACACATATGAGGGGGAGAGAAGCTTAATTAGTGAGTGACAGCTAGAGAGACGAAAAACTAAATCTTAGTGGTACAGGAGCTGCGTCGGACGGAACAGCAGAGATGAGAGGTTTTAGTCGTACAGGTGCGATGGTGTTGGTTGATACGCGTGAGAGTGAGCTCGTGTAGTGGTGACAACCGAATGAGAAAGTAGCGGTAACGAGGATTAGAGAAAGATGAGGTGATTTTTAAAGGGAAATCTAGTGCTTGAGCTCCTGGCCTTGCACGATAGTCGGGAGGGGTTTCGTCATCGAGGGCGAACGAGAGTGGCTTGCTCGAGGTGAGGTAGCCTAGAGAGAAGAGACACGAACGAGGGTCAGTCGGAAAATCACGAAAACACAGCAGAGCCGTTCCAAAACTCACCATTTGACCTTGACCATTCTCGTACAAATGCATCGACGAAGCACTTGGATCGTGAGAAGCTGGATCGTTGAGGGAACCTTCAGGTCTCCATCCACCACCGACGGATCCGAGAACAAGGGAAGGAACCATAGCCACTGTGAAAAGAGAAAACTCGATCGAGTCAGCTACTGTCTGTGACTCATCCACGAGGAAAGCGAAAGAAACGCACTGAGATGAGTAGGAGAGATGTTGGCGTCGCGAAGTTGACGAGTTCGAGATTTGCGAATAATCGATGAAGCTCGGAGACGACCACCACGAATAGTCGAGTAAGTTTGAAGGTTATCGATAGTCTTTTGGATTCCTCCTCCCCATTTCTTCTCCTCGACGGGCTCGACGACGACAGGGAGTTCTGCGTTAGGATCCGGGTAGATTCGAGCCTTGATAGCCCATCGTTCGAGGGGTTCAGTCGGAATGCAACGGATCAAAGCTCCCCAAGGAATCGAGATGAGACCGATGATGATACTGATAGCCCAGTCTCGTCCACCGATTCGAACAACTTGGAAAGCAGCTCCTCCAAAGTTGATGATGATTGCTTGACCACCGATCACTGTGGACGAGTCAAGAAGGTTAGTTTTGGAAGAGGATCATCGAGCTAGAAATGGAAACTCACTGATTGCGAGAATGACGAGAAGGTAAGGGTTTCGCCACATTCGAGTAAAGATGTTGAAGTGACGATCAAGACGACGACAGTTAATCATGTTGACTAGAAGCGAGACAAGTGGAGAGTCAGACCCAGTAGTTGGGGGAAGGAGGAGACGAGAGATGGGAGTAAGCTTACAGATTTGCGAGAAGACGAAAGCGTTGAAAACGAGAGTGTTCAACTCGTTGGTTTGAGCAATCTTCGTGGCTTCGTCGGTAGCATCTAGACCGAGGATTTGATGACCGGCAAAGTGAAGAACGAGAGCGGGAACAGTCTTGTAAATAGCTTGACCGATAATCATCTTCCACATTTCCATGTTGATCAAAGGTGCACTCTTGCGGTCAGGTTTACGATCGAGCGACTCGGGATCGGCGGGGTCGGTAGCGAGTGCGAGAGCGGCGAAAGTATCCATGATCAAGTTGACCCAGAGGAGTTGAACGGCGGTGAGAACTGACTCTTCTTCGGCAGAAGCGACAGCGGTGACGAAAGTAATGACGACGGCGCAGATGTTGACCGAAAGTTGGAACTGGAGGAACTTGCGAACGGCGTCGTTGACACAACGACCCCACATGATGGCGGAAACGAGAGAAGCGAAGTTGTCGTCCATAACGATAATATCGGAAGCTTCCTTGGCGACCTCAGTACCGGCGATACCCATTCTGAACCGTTCCCGAGGTCGTTGTCAGTCGATGTGGGTTTGAGAGACAGACGAGGAAAGGGAAGAACTTACGAGAAACCAACGTTGGCAGTCTTGAGAGCAGGTCCGTCATTAGTTCCATCTCCGGTGACACCAACTACTTCTCCGAGACTTTGTAGGGTTTCGACGAGAACCTTCTTGTCTTCGGGAGACGAACGAGCGAGAACTTGCAAGTTTTGGACGATTTCGAGACGTTGTTGTTGCGTGAGCTTGCGGAAAACCGGACCTTCCATGATGATACCTCCTTTCGAGAAGATACCGCATTGGGTAGCGATCGATCGAGCGGTGAGAACATTGTCACTGCGAAACAGAGAAGTTCAGCCGAAGATTAAGAGAAACAAGTAGAGACTGAGTGAAAAGCTTACCCGGTACACATTTTGACCATGACACCAGCTTTCTGACAAGTTGCCACTGCTTGAGCTACACCTTCTCGGAGAGGATCTTCGATAGCGGTAATAGCGATAAGAGTCAAGTCGTGGAACAGGTCTTCGAAGCTGACTTCTCCGGCGTCGTTGAGGTTGACTCCTGGAGGTGGCCAGGAAGGGAAATCCTTGGAGCAGAGAGCGATGGTACGGAGAGATTGACAAGCGTAGAAAATGATGGTGCGAGAGATGTTGGAACGAGTTTCTTCGTTGAATTCGGCAGTAGGAACCTCGATCGAGTCGGAGGAGGAAGAGCCGTTTTCTTCGACGACGACGTGACGAGTTGAAGCCTTGGCGAGAACCTCGGAAGCACCTTTAAGCATCAAACGGTAACCTTTTCCGCCTTCGAGTTCGACTACGACTCCCATTGACTTCCTTTCCGAAGAGAAAGGAATCATTTGAACGATCTTGGCCTTTTCTCGAACTTCCTTGTAGTGAGCCCAGTTCATCTTTTGTCCGAATGCCATGAGAGCGGTTTCAGTCTTTGATCCGACGAATCCTCCTTCAGCTCCAGTTTCGTCGGTACCTTCGAAAGCAGTAGAGTTGATGACGATTGAGTCGTTGAGAAGCTTGACGAGAGAAGGAGTGAGGTGAGAGTTGATGTCGTTCATTTCAGTAGAGAAGTCGAGTCGTCCCTTTCGAGAGGCTTTCTGAGAGGCATCGCCAGTCGTTTCGGAAGAGATGTCTTCGTTCGTGATAGTTTCGGGATCTCGGTCGTCGTTTGCATTGGTGCGGCGAGAGTTTTCGGCGAGTCGATCAGCGAACTTGAGGTGAACTCCGATGGAACCTGCTACGACGGTCATTTTGTTCGTAGTGAGAGTTCCAGTCTTGTCCGTGCATACCTGAATGGCAGTCAAGAGGAGTTGGATCAGCTTCGAGCAATCCTGGCAGGAGAGAAAGGCGGAGAAAGAACTCACGCAAGTTGCGTTGGCCATTGTTTCACAAGCTCCGAGGACACGAACGAGGAGGTTCATTTTGGTCATTCGACGAGTAGCGAAAGCGAGAGCGCTGGGGGACAGAACAAACACGGTCAGTCAAAATAGATTGAGAGCGAAAAGCCAAGGAAACAAGCTCACAGGGTGACAGCAAGAGGGAGACCTTCAGGAACGGCGACGACGACGACAGTGACTGCGATAATGAGGATTTGGATGAAGTTTTGAGCTTTGTCGTTGGCGGATCGATCGGGGTTTTGACGGAGTCCAACGAAGAATCGAATCATGAGAGCGGCGAATAGAACGAGACCAGCAGCTGAACCAAGCTTGGCGATGAGCTCTGCGAGGTGGTTGAGCTTGATTTGAAGCGGAGTATCTTGAGCATCTCCTTGCAGAGCTGAAAGCGTAACAAAGAGGAGAATCAGCTTCTGTGTCTCGAAGGAGAAACGGGATCGGAGAAAAGGAAGACTCACACATCATAATTCGACCATGGAATGAGTTCCTTCCGACACAAGTGACAACGTATTTTCCAACACCTTCGAGGACCTTGGATCCAGAAATGAGGAAAGGATCAACTTTCTTCATGCTTTCTCCACCAGCTTGAATCTCCTCAAAAGTAGCTTTCCTAACAGCATCTGATTCACCAGTAGCTCCTGACTCATCGCATCGGATATTGTGACCAGAGAGGTAGACTCCATCGACGGGGATGATTTCTCCAGGTTCGAGCGAAAGGATATCTCCGACGAGAACGTCGTAAACCGACATGAGTTTTTCGGAACCGTTACGAGTGACCTTGACGTTGCGAGCTTCTTTTTGAGCGCTGTAGAAAGGGATGAAAGGAGTAGGTCAGCTCTATTCGCGAAGGGAGAGTTTGAAACAGAATGAAAACTTACTTGAGCTTTTGGAATTGACGTTCTTTCTGCCAATCATTGAGGGAACCGATGAGAACGACGACGAGGATAGCAATAGTGATAGCTACACCTTCTACCCAATCTACCTGGGGAAGGGTGCAGACTCCGGGAGTTTCGGGACAAGCGGTCGAAGGAAAAGTATCTGGAGGTGTACCGAGATCTTGGTAGAGACCGAGAGCGAGAGATACGACGGCGGCGACTGAGAGAATGATGAGGACTTTGTCGGTGTAAGCAGCCCAGCAGAGTTGGAGGAAAGATTTGGGTTTCTTGCTCGGTACTCGATTCTCTCCGAAGACTCGTTTACGATCCGCTTCGTCTCCTTCTGTCAATCCGGTCCTGGGATCTGTTCTCAATCCTTCGAGTAATCCTGAAGTTCCTCCTAGCGACTCGAGATGCGAGATAGACTTGGGATCGATGAGGTTGTAGAGCGAGGAAGGAACGAAGGTCGACGAGAATGGAGCCATTTGATCGGGAGAAGGGTCGATAATCTTCATAGATGTAGCGGCCTGCGCTGCATCTTGCTCTTCTGGTGAAGCCTTGCCGGTCCAAGGAAGAGGGATACCGAGGAACTTCTTTCGTTGTCCGGCGAGGTTGAGATCTACTTCGGTTTCAGTGATGCCTGCTTCCTTCTCTTCCTTGCGGATCTTCTCGGGAGACCTGACACCTTTCTCTAGGTCGATCGGAGCTGCAGTCGAAGGGTGTCGATCATCGGATGAGGTGGAGGAATCTGACGAATCTGGGAGAGTTGAAGCGGAAGACGGTCTCCTCCCGTGTCGTCTTTCCATATCTTTGCGAGTACCTTCAGGCTGTGAAGTGAGAGGAGATAACGAGATAGTTAGTCCAGGTACAGGAAGATGGAAATGCCAAGGATATGAAAAGATGAGACCTCATGGTTAAATGAGGAATTTCGATAACGGTCTTCTTGAACCGCACGTCGAGAAGAGGAGGGGAATGCAAAAACTCACGTCGAGGTTGTCTCGGAGAGCGGTGGAAGTCTTGTTCGGAAAGAGGGGCTGAGTCGAGAGAGCGGGAGAAGGAGGAGCTTCGCTAGTTTCAGAGGGTGTGCTAGACGGCTGAGTCGAGTAGGAAGTGAGGAATGTTTGAGTAGTCGTCTGCCTCGAAGGTGAAGGAGGAGCAGGTGTGTCAGAGGGGTGGCGAGGAGAAGTGTCGGTTGCAGGACTGAGAGCGATTGAGGGAATTGAAGATGGAATCGGTGGAGGTAAGTGATTGTGGTCCATGACTGGAAAAGGGGATCACCAGCAGGGGTTCTAGTTGAGGTTTATAGCGGTAAGGATAGTATAGAAAAGAGAGAGGGAGAATGACAAGTGAAACGCAACGAACTTAATCAAACTCGAAAAATGCTTGGCTGGCCTCAAGAGTGAGTGAGGCGGTGAACCTTTTGATCTTGCAGTGCAGCTTCCCGCACACGATCGAATACTGTCCACTCTTCACACATGCCGACCTTTGCAGAGATAAGAGCAAAAGCTGTACGCATCTACCATCTTCTCTCTCTCTTTCTCTGCCGCGAGGCTGACGCTGCATTTCACTCACTCTTCATTCTTGGATAAACAGGAAGCAGCTGCTACAAGCGCAAAGGAGAGGACCCAAGCATTCTCACAAACATCTGCAAGCAAGTACAACCCCTCTAGACCGTCTCCAGCTCGAGCTCCGAAGCCTCCTTCTCTCTCTAGTTCGGCTAGCACCCCTCCTCCGCCCATCAGACCTCCGCCGAGCCGCACAATCTCGAGTACATCTAGCTCCTCGAGTGTGACAAGAGCTGTCCCTACTCCTCCTCGTCAAACAGCTCCTTCACCTCCTCGAATCCCTCCGAATCGAACTCCCTCCTCGTTCTCCTCTACTTCCCTTTCCTCGGTCATCTCCACACGCGAGAAGCCATTCAGTCAGTATGATGAGAAGGACAAACAAAGCATGTTTGCAGCTCTCGATCTGGTAAAGTGATTTCGCAGGAAAATATTTTGCGAAGCTTCTGACTTTCTCGTCTCCGTAGTTTTTCAATTCGCGAGTTCCGACGTCCCAGGCCTCTGCAACCTCAAGCTCGTCAAATGTAAATCCGTCACTTCGGCAGCGCACTCTTCCTCCAGCTTCGACAATCCCCGATAGCCCGGTTCTCGTTTCTTCTCCTCCTTCTGCACCTCTTTCGACTCGCCCTCAGTTATCTACTTCTTCACTCTCTACGAGCACAAAAGCATCTTCTACGTATCCTTCCTATCCTCCGCGTCAGCCTTGCTCGTCCTCCGCTCTCACTCTCTCGCACTACATTCTTTCAGAACCATTCTCATCTCCCTGGTTTTCGAACCCGTCTTCTCCAATGCCGCCTCCTCTTCAAACTCGGACAGATCATCAATCTTCCTTCTCCTGGCAACAGCGCAACTCTGCGAAACAGTTTATCGGAATGACGGTTTTCGGCGACGCTTCAATCGTTTGGTATAGAATATCTTGGGACGTATCCCTCGAATCGAATCCAACCCTTTTACTCCAACGGATCAAGCGTGAAGCGAGATATAGGCCTAGTCCGAGTCCTTGGGACGGGCAGGAGCTTTACGAAGCTCACGAGTTGTACGGACCTAGAATGGCACAATTTGCTCGTCAAGCAGTGTCTCGAGGAGTACCGGTAGGGAGAGGTGAATGTTGGGATCTAGTACATGAAGGGTTGATGACGACTTCGAACGAACTCGAGCATTCTAACTTGAAACCTTTCGTGAGCATTGGGAGAACTCATGGTCAATTGATTTTTTGGGCAAACGCGGAAGACAAGGAGAACGGCCAATGGTATGGAGGCGATTTGTATGTAAGAGAAGGAGACATAGTAGAGTGGAGATCAGTCAGGATAAGAGAAGTTGGAATGGCTCAAGGTTCTTATTCGATCCTTGGAGATCCAGACGTAAGCCTTCCCCTTCTCTCTCGACATGGTGTTTAACTAAAGAGAGATTCTACATGACAGCACACTGCTATTATCGTTGGACCGGGTTCGCCTTCTTCAGTTCCTGAGCCTTCACATTCCCTCTCTTCGCCGAGTCCTTACTCCCCGACATCGCTCAATTCGCTCACCGTTGTCGAACAATCTCTCGGACAAGCACCAACCGAACGAAGCTACGATCTCTCGGCGTTCTCGACGGGAGAGATTTGGATCTATCGACCTTGCGGGATGGAACTGTTGCTCGGTGTCGACAAAGTGGAAGCGATTTGGCCGACAGAGAAAGGTATCGAGAGCTGGGAAGTGGGGGAGTTGGAATAGAGCTGATCGTGATAGTCATCTCTCTTACGATCCCTCGTTCGCGCAGCCACAGCGAAAGCTGGAGAGAAAGAGATGGGTCTCGAGAAGAGACTCATGATCTGAATTCTGCTGTTTGCACAATCGACGCTGCTCTCGTGGTCCACTACAGTTTGTTGTTGCGATAGAAAACGAAAAGCTTTTTACAATAGATATATCCTACTCTATAATTCACTGATTACCAAGAAAAAGAAAGAAACGAACAGCCAAAAGAGAAAGAAGGGAGACCTAGGAAGAGAAGATGGAAGAGATAAGAGCTAGTTGCTCAGCAGAGAGGGAGTCACCCTTGGCCTTCTTGAGACCTTCGAGGACAGCTTGCGAATCACCGTTCGCGAGCATGTCGGCGACAGATTGAGCGATCGAGTTGGAACGAGCCGACTTGACGCGAGCGAGAAGGTCAGTTTGTCCCTTCTCGAGAGCGGAGGCGACAGCTTGATCGTTTCCAGAGTCAATCTCGGCAGAGAGAACGCTGTTGACGATGTCGAGACGAGTCTTGCGGTCGAGAGAAGAGTCGGCAGCAGCGAGGCGACGAATTCCATCCTCTTCAGCGAGACGACGACGAAGACGCCAGTAGAAGTAGCTGTAGGGTGTGCGAGTTTCAAGTCAGCTTGGAGAACAGCAGAAGCCAAATGAGGAACAGGAGCGAGACATACCGACGAGACTCTTCCCAAACGAGACTGCGAGAGATGGTTCCCTTAGCCTTCATGCGACCAGCGCCTACGAGAGTGAAAGAGATACAGTGAGCTCAAGTAGTCAAATTCGGTAGCAGTGAAACAGAAAGACTCACGATCGTGGCTATCAGCGATTTGGAGAGCGACTTGCGAGTAGAGAGGGTAGAGGATCTTCTCGCGAGAAGCGAGTTCGGCCTTGGCGGCAGCAGCGTCGGCGGCTGAGAGGGTAGCGTCGGTAGACTTGACCTTGAGAGCGTGGTAAGTGGGGTCGAGTCGGTCCATCATGGCGAGAAGTTTGTCCTTGCGGAGCTTGATCTCAACGATACCTTCGGGTTCGAGAACACCAGCACGAGCGGTCTCATCGGCGTACATCTCCATCATACCGTTGGCGTTGATCGAGGGATCAAGTACGACCCAAGCACCACCACGAACTGAAGAAACGCAAAGCAAAGAGAGGAAATCAGCTCAATTTTTCTCGAGTGACATTTTTAGTCTCGAAGGAGAGAGCAGACTCACGTTCTCCGTTGGGAACAATGTAGACGAAGACAGGTTGCTTGTAAGCAGAGAGACCATCGACGATGAGGGAACCACTGCGTGAAAGAAAAGACGAAACATTTCAGCGAAAATTCTATTGCGAGGAGAGGAAGCCAACTCACCGTTTGAGAACTTCATCGAACATGTCTTGTTGTCCTCCAGAGAATCCACGCCAGTTAGCGAAGATGATCAAAGGAAGACCTTCACGGTTCAAGTCGGCGATAGCTTGACCAGTCTTGAACGCCGAGTTGGGGTACCAAACTTGACCAGCCTCCATGATCTTTTGTTCCATCGACGAGGGGTTGGCGGGATCGGCAGGAACGACACGTTCGACGGTACGAGTCTCGACAGCGATAGCTCCGATAGGGATTCCTCCGAGACGAGCACGTCCAACAACGACAGTTTGAGCCCATCCAGAAAGGGTCTCTTGGAAAGAACCTTTGTCGAAGAAACCACTGAGCCACTTGCCATCGGTTTCGTCGGTCTTTCCAGCGAGGAACCATCGAGGATCGTACGCTCCCTTGATAGGAGTGTAGTCGATCGAACGGTCCCAGTGGTCGACAGAGGGAAGGATGGGAAGAGGAGCTCCTCGAGATTCGGGAACGTAAGCGAGCCAGCGAACGATGCTGAGTACTCCCTCCAAATCGTTGGCGGCGGTGAGATGGGAGACACCGTTCTTGTACATGATTTGAGTTCCTCCGAGTTGCAAGTTGGAAGAGTAAACTTCACGACCGAGAACCTTGTTGAGAGCTCCAGCTCCAGTGAGGATGATGGGTTGTCCTTCAACTTGAACGGCACGTTGACCGAGACGAACGAGGTAAGCTCCGATACCGACCGAACGAGCGGTAACGAGAGTGATGGTGAAGATGTCGTCGTATGCTCGAGAGGTTTCTCCAGCGATGAGACCGGATCCCTTGAGAGATTCGACTCCGAGACCGTCTTGGAGACCGATGATGTCGGTGATTTGGTAACGAACTTCTCCATCCTCCTCGATCTTTTGGGTGATGACCGATTGCTCTCCCTTGTTCTTCAACTCTCCGAGTTTCTCGGGGGTGAGGTAGAGATACTTGAATCCCTTCTCAGGACGAGAAGCGTCGATCCAAGCGACGTTGAAGATGTCGAGGATCTCTTCAGCGATACCGAGACGAGCTCCAGAGTTGGCCGAGAGGTAGATTCGAGGAAGACCGAGTTTTCGTGCGAGTTCAGTAACGGCGAAGAAGTATTGATCCTCAGCAGGTCCAAACGATCCAATCTTGAAAGTGATGTCGTTGGCGATGACTACGACTCGACGACCTGCGGGAGCTTCAGGAGTGTAGGCAGTGTAGACCCAACCAACCATTCCAATGTTGTTCGTTCCGGGAGGACGAGAGACTTCTTGAGGTTGACCGAATTCGTCGAGAACGAGTTCCTTCGCGACGAGAGGTTCGGCAGGAGCAACCTTTCCGACAGCCTTCCATTGCTTGCGAATAGCTTGACGGAAGAGATCGGGGAAGTCGTAAGCGTAAGTGGTACCGACGACGTGAGCCTTGTAACGTTTCGGTTGAAGCCATTCCTTGGTAGGGTAAGGAGAGTTGACAGGTTGGAGGTGGAAAGCTCCTTGAGGACCGATCGACTTGAGAATGACATCTCCCTTCTCGGTGGTGACCTCACGGTAAGCTTCGTACTTAACGACGAATCCAGAGACGTTCTCGATGATGGCTCGGATGGGTTGGATGTTTCCTTGAGCGTCTTCGAGAACGATTCGAATTTCGGCTCCAGTAACTCGGAGTCGCCAGAAACGTTTACCGTGACGATCGATGAATCCAGCGAGAGCAGTTTGGACCTCTTCGAAGTCGAGACGGAGGCTGTAGAGGAAGTTGAGCTGAAAATGCGTCGCAAAAGAGCAGCAGAGGGAAGTCAGCGAGCTGAAACGGGGTAAAGAGGGGGCGGGGGGGGATAAAAGCTTACCGAGATGTGGTTACCATCGGCGGCACGACGAGAAGCAGAGACGACTTCGAGGGTGTCGAGAACGTCGGTGACGAGTCGATCAGATTCCGAAACGAGGTAGTCGGCAGTCTTCATGTTTCCACGGAGACGACCGGGACGAACGAGAGCGCGAACGAAGAATCGGCAGTCGGACGAGTTACCCTTGGCGGTAGCGTAGTAGATGTGGATTTGACGGTTCTCAGCGGGACAGGGTTCGAGGTGGAAGTTGGAGAGACGTCCGAGTTCGAGTTGGAAAGCGAGGGCAGGTTCGATGTCGCGAATAGTTTCGAGTTCCTTCCAGGTTCCATCTTGTTTGCGGAGGGTGTAGTAAGAAGGGTATTGACCTTCGCGGCAAACGAGAAGGGTGAGTCGACGCATACCGTGACGATCGAGTTTGTCAGAGGCAGCGTTGATGTACTCGGCGAAACGAGTTCGGAGTTGCTCCTCATCGACCGAGTTGACGCTCGAAGGAACGGTGAGGGCGACGTTGAGGACGTTCCATTGTTCTTGAGAAGAAGCCGAGGTAGCGTGAATCTTGCCCTTTGAACTGTCGGGGAAGTGACGGAGAACGGTAGCGATTTGTTGATCAAAGTCGTCCAAAGTCTTGACGGCGAACATAGCTCCGTAGCGGAGAGGTTCTTGTTGAGCGTTGTTGAGAAGGAAGGTCAAGTCCGAGTAAGAGGCGGTTCGTTGAGAGGTGAGACCGGTGGTAGGAGTAGGAGGTTGAGACTCGGAAGAGGCCTTTCGCATGCGGAAGCACCAAGCGACCGTGGCGGGCTCGTGTTCGGCAGCATCAGCCTCTACGTGCTCGAGGGAGAGAACGTTGTACGAGCGGTAAGCACGACGAACGTAGGTGTCGAGAGCTGCGAGAGCGACCCATTGATCTTGGTGTTGGAAGAATCCAGGGAGCACGTCGAAGACGGTGAAGCGAGAGTCGATAACGTCCTTGAGGATTTCGGTCTTGGGGGAGCGATCCGAAGTAGCTACCTCTCCGTAGGCGGTTTGAGTGACCGAAGCCTTGAGGATTTGTTCGAGTTGAACGAGACGCTCATCGAGGGAAGGAAGTTGAGTGTGGATGAGAACTTCACGAGCCTTGAGAGCGACCTTGGTAGTCGCCTTAGAGTCGAGTTCGGCGAGATCCTTGAGGACAGGGGAGAAGGTGGCTTCGACGAGGGGAAGAGAATCGGATTCTTTGACGAGTTCGAGGAGGGCGAGGACGAGAGAGTTCTTCGAGGCGGCCTTGTAGTGCGAGAGAACGAGTTTGACGACTTCATCGAGCTTGTCACGGTGAGTGTCTCGGAGTTCGAGAACGACATCATCGTCACGGCCAGAGAAGGGTCGCTCAGTGAGGTGGTAAGCGGCGAAAACGCTAGCGATGGTGTACCACTCGTGTTGCTTGAGGCCATTGCGGTAACGGTTGACGACGTCATCGAAGGCGACGAGGAAGTTTCGAACAGTCGTGGCTTCGGCGGGACGGAGTTCTTCGAGAGTCGAGTCGATAGCCTTGCGAAGACGTGCTGAAGGGAACTCGGCACCGGCAGAGTGAGCGGTGTCGATAGATTGGCGGAGGAAAGCTTCGAGCTTGGCGGGGATACGACCAGAGAGAGTAGAGAGGACGGCGTTCGCTTCTCCGTAGGGGAGTTCGGGATCGCGGAGGACAGTGATGAGCTCCTTGATGCTCGACATCATGATAGCTTGGTTGTCGTAACCAGCGAGGATGTTGCCGAGAACGTCCTTGAGGTAAGAGAAGCGTTGATGAGGCTTGTTACCGACGATGCTGGGGAGTCCGAGAGCAGGAAGTTGTCCGTCGAAAGGTTTCGCGTGTTGAACTCGAGAAGGATCGTCGAGGGAGAGGATACCGAGAATGTCTCCACCTTCGAGAGTTGCTCCAGGTTGCTTGATGAATTGAGCGATACCGTCTTCAGCAGCAACGAGAGGCATGATCATCTGAGAATGGCACGCTCGTCAGTCGGTTTTCCGCGACGTTTTCGAAAAAATGCAGAAAAGAAAACTCACCTTCATGACTTCGATTTCAGCGTAGGCTTGACCCTTCGAAATGTGTTCTCCAGACTCGATAAAGTAACGAACGAGTTTACCGGGGGAAGGGGAGCGGAGTTGAGTAGGATCGTTCTCTTGAGCGATGAGAACGGTGCGAGAATCGATCGAAAGACGAAGAGCTCTGTCGACGCCGGTGAAGGGGGAGTGAGAATCGAGAAATTTTACAGGATGAAGAAGAAAACGAAAAGAACTCACCCGACTTCCTCCTTGGCGTAACAAGTGTAACTCCTTCCATCGAGAAGAACGAGGAGACCGCCATCAGCGAGAGGCCTCAATCCGACACTGACAGAGGAACCGTTGACGTAGATACTCCAACTGGTAGGGGAAGAGCGACTGGCGGTAGCACGGTACTTGACGTCCTCGAGAACGAATTCAAGAGGAACGACGGTAGCGAGGAGCTCCTTGGGAGGGGCTTGACCTTTCTCGAGGATACGCTTGTACTCGGCGATGTTGGCCTCTGAAGCGAGGTGAGCCTTGGTAGCAGCTCCGCAAATGATGGCGAGAGTAGTATCGGGACGTTCAGCGGTGAGTCGAGCCGAGATGAGACTGTCGAGCCAGGCGGTGGTGATGGTGTTCTCCTCGAAGGCCTCCGTTTCGAGAAGCTTGATGAGGTACTCGACGGTAGTACGGAAGTCACCACGAATCGAAAGTTCTTTGAGGGCGACAACCATGTTCTTGCGAGATTCCGAACGATCTGATCCGTAAGCGAAGATGTGACCGAATTGCGAATCGGCAAACTCGTGGAGACCTCCAGCAGTTCCTACAGAGAAGTAACCCCAAACGTTGGTACTCGAACGGAAGTTGAGTTCTTGAAGGGTTCCGGAAGAAGGTTTGAATCCAGCGTCGGGGTTCTCGGCAGTGATACGAACAGCGACAACGTGACCTTTGGGGGAAGGTTTGCGTTGAGTAGCTGCCGATTCGGGGTTCTCGAAGTCGAAGTCGATGAGGGATCGTCCGTGAGGAGCTTTGCCGTAAAGAGTACGAATGTCGCGGATTCGGTGAAGAGGAATACCCATGGCGATTTGGAGTTGAGCAGCGGGAAGGTTGACTCCAGAAACCATCTCGGTAGTAGGATGTTCGACTTGAAGACGAGGGTTGAGTTCGAGGAAAGCGAACTTGTCGTCGGCGGCAGAGTAGAGGAACTCGGTAGTTCCGGCAGAGACGTATCCTACGAGCTTGGCGAGACGGACAGCAGCCTTCTCCATTTGTTCGAAAGTGTCGGGACCGGCAATAGTGACGGGAGCTTCTTCGATAATCTTTTGGTGACGACGTTGAACCGAACAATCACGACCGAAGAGAGAGATAGCGTTTCCGTATTGATCGGCGACGACTTGAACTTCGAGATGGCGAGCAGCACCGGCGAGTTTCATGATGAAGACAGGAGATCCTGTGAGATAGGGAAAAGGGGAAAATAGAGTCAATTTCGAGCTGAAAACTATGCTCAAGTCGTAGATTCGTTACTCACCAGGAACTTCAGCGAGAACAGCACCGAAAGCTTGCTTGAAATCTTCTTCCTTCTCGACCTTTCGAATACCCTTTCCTCCTCCTCCTTCGGAAGCTTTGATCATGACAGGGTAACCAATTTTCCTAGTCTTGAGGAGACCGTCCTCAGCACTGTGAACACAGGCTTTTTGGTAGACATCATCTGCGACGGTAACGTAACCTTCATCGGAGAGAATAGTCTCGTCGACACCAGTTCCAGACCAATCCATACAGGGAACTTGAGCTGATTGAGCGACAATGGTGGAAGAGATCTTGTCTCCGAGGGAGCGCATAGCGGAACCAGGAGGACCGATGAAGACGATCTTGTGTTTCGAAGCGGCGAGAGATTCAGGAAGTCGAGGGTTTTCAGAAGCGTGTCCCCTACAGAAAAGAATTTTGTTGACGAAAAGAATCATCAGAATATGGTTCTTTTTGTCAAATTCGAGGAAGAATGGAGGTGGTACTCACCATCCAGCCCATACAGCGTGTACTCCAGCGCGTTCAGCTACATCGACAATCACGTCAACGTTGGCGTAGTTGTTGTTGTTGGTTCCTCCGGGAACTTCGACATATTGATCAGCCATCCTGATGTAATCGGCGTTGACCTTGAGATCTTCAGGAGTAGCCATTACGACGAATTCGACAGCGCGTTCAGAACCGAAAGTCTCGTAAGCCCATTTTCGGATCGAACGGATTTCTTTTACAGCAGCGATACCTGAATAAGAAAAGATCGGTGAGGAGGGTTGGATCAGCTCTAGAAAGCTTGCGAGTGTTTGAAGAGCTGCACTAACCGTTGTTGGCGATGAGAACCTGATCAAAGTGAGGGAATGGGAGGTTGGGGAAGGCGGTGTTGAAGGAAGATCAGCTCTCCCGAACGGCTTCCGCGCGCGCAAACTGTTCGGATCGAGTACTCACCTTGGTAATGACAGTGTGTCCGCCCCTTGAACGAACGAAATCAGCAACTTTTGAAGGTGCAGCTGCTTCGAGCGAGTTTCCACCTAAAAAGTCCCAAAACCGTCTACACGTCAATGAACGTTCCGACTAGCTCAGGATAGGATCAGTCAGTGCTTACCAATGAAATGTTGAACCTTGGAGTGGTCCCAAACGAATTCCTCATTGTCTTGAGGTTCTTGAACCGAGGCTGGGGTGCCGTTGGCTTCCACCTTCCCCGAGAAGCTGAGAGTCACGCCAATAGATTGTCAGGGACTGTTTGAACGTTATAAGATAGACAGAGAAGAGCTCACGGCATGTTGGAGAGAGTTGAAGCTGGTGGGGTAAAGTGAGAAAGTTGAGAGAAAGGGGAGAAGCGAAGTGAAATAGCTTTGCGGGAGTTTAGAGCGGTGTGTAGAGTAGAGAGAGATACTCAAGTGAAGAGCTCCCGTAGAGTGGATAGAATGTGCGATAAGAGGGGTGGGAAAGGTGAGGGAAGAGGGAGGAGGAGGAAGTCGATAAATGAATGACAACGGGAAGCGTTTCCGAGATTCCCAATTCTTCCCAACAAGGTCGAGTTGGCTTCAACCATCCTTTCGGATAGACGATTTGATGTGTTCGGACGATCAGGAATGTATTCGTACGAATTATCGTGAAGTCAAAACTAGGCCCGAAGTTGGAACCTCGCTCAAGTCTCAGCGATTCCCCAATTTTCATTTTGCACTCCGACAGATAGCTTTCTTCGTTCCCAAAGTCTCGTACCTGCGTCTGCTCTTGATCAAGAATGTCTTGACGGTGTATACCTGAGTATCGTATCGCAAACAGCCACGTAAGTTCAGCAAAAACTGACTCCTAGCGACTTTTCGTGCAAATTTCGCAACTTGAGAAGTTGAGCAACGTCCGACAGTTCCCATGTCGATGTGCACGACATGCTCACGCTTCTCAACAAACAGCGTGGCTGTATCAGTGGTCAGCAGATCCTCCGCTTCGTCCAAGACTTCAAGGACTCTTGCCTCAATTTCGCTGGGATCGCAATTTGGCCTCGAAGGCTTTACGAGCAGCAGCTTATGCCTTCGTTTCCGAGGCGAGTCAAAAGAGCTCGGTTCAGAGCCATAGAGTCAGGCAGAGTGTCTTTTGTAAGCTTTCGAATAGCAGGAGTCAGATTTCGAGGGATCGAAAGCACTCATCCTTGATTCTCGTGCGGATTGAGGATGTGGTTCATCTTTCCTCAACGCCTCATAAGATATTCAGTTGATCGTTTCGCAGAGCACTGAGCGTCAAAAGTTCGGGAGCAGGAGGTTGTCGAGCGGTACAGCAGCGACACTGGCGTCTCGCGCTCGAAACGATTCTCACCACTCTGTCACGAGCTCTCATCCGTCCGGAAGTCGGCTCTTTGACTCTCTAGAGCCTCTTAGCACCGAGAGACAGCAGTTGAACGTACTGGGCTTCCCCGCTGCAGCGCAGTGAGATAAGACAATTCTGGACTTGGTCCGAACCGTTTCTCCTTTACCTGATCAGTCTCTGGAGCGTCAAGAGTTCCGTCGTCTCTAGGGAACTCGCTTGAAAATCGACGAAAGACAGCAGTTGAGGCCTTGGAAGGTGAAAGACCGAAACGTCCAAATTCAATTGCGGAAAGATTGAATCATCGAAGGATTCGGAAGCGGGTGAGAGATAGCACGCGCTTTCCCGAATACACGCCTGTGAGTGTTTGTTTGCTCTCAAACTAGGGTGCTTCTCGACTTGAGAGTCAGGAGCGTAAGAAATCGAGAAGAGCCTTACGAAAGCTTTGAGCGAAGGGAAGCTGGGCTTGACGGAAGACGAGGGAAAGCTCTATCCGCAGGGCTACGCCGACGGCCAACAGAGGTATGAGCCCAGTCTCACCGCCATAAGGGTCGAGGTGGTGGAGCAGCTGGCTCGCCGAACAGGGTGGAAGTACAAGGGAGCGTTCAGGGAGCGATTCGAAGCGAGCGATCACGAGCCTCGAGGTTGACAGTGATTTGCTGGAAGCGTTGTCTTGGATTGTAGTAGAAGAACTTGAAGCGAGTCATGATCAGATTGGGAGAAGGGGAAGAGTTGAGCGAAATTTCCGAACCGACTCTTGGTCTTCACCAAATCATGTCGAAGTCATCGTGAGCGTCCCTGGCCGCTTCGAATATACTCTTGAGCTAACACACAGCGCACTGAACAGGAAACAAGATCTCCTCGTGAGGGTGCGATACCAAAATCCTCTCCCACCTCCACCCTTTCCTCCCCGTCTTCTTCACGTCGGCACCAGCCCAGCTAGATATGCATCGTACGAGTTCTTGAACCCTTTACAATCTGAACGAGAGCTCCCGATGATCCTAGATGGTGAATTGGGTCTACCTCTCGAATATGGTAAATCAAGAGATGGAAACGCCGTAGAGACTGGTTATTGGCTAGGGAATCGCGAAGGTGAGCTCTGCGATACTATTGCGGTATCATGGATCTGCTGACCTCTCTTGACGATAGTCATCGCGCCTAGGAACGCGGTTCCTCAGCCTCTCGCTGATGAAGATGCTTTCCTCCTCGAAGAACCGGCAACTCGAGGTGGAGGATCGAATGGTACTAACAATGGAGCTGGAGCTTCAGTAGGATCGGGAGCAGCAGCAGCAGCGACGGAAAGTAAGAAGGTAGATGTCAGTTGGTTACGAAGGACTGAGTATCTCGCGAACGAGACGGCGGTCGGAGGTAACAAGCCTACTCAGCTGTAAGTCTCCTCTCATCGAGCTGGTCTTCATATCCTCACCCCCACTCGGAAGAAGACTCGACAGATTTCTGATTCTTTCGATTTCCTCGAAAACAGCACACCAAAACGTACGCCCCTCGCTCCTATCGGTCCTCAAGATCGTGATTCTCGCGCTCGTGCTATCGCAAACACTTTCGAAACGGCTCACATTCCTCTCGCCGAGCTCCGCCATCCTACGAAACAACATTTGACTGCTACCGAGGCGTTCGATTTCCTACCCGACAGTGAACTTTGGGCTCATGAATACGACTTTGTCAGGTTTGGAGAAGACCCCATCGATCAAAGAACTGTGAGCCTTGTTCTCGAAACGACTCTCGCAAAACAATTCTTTGCGAATGCTGATTTTTTCCGTTTTCACACCCTCGAACAGGCGGATCTCAATCGAACTGGACCAGATCCTCGAGTTCCTCGAGCTATCTTCCGAGACTTGTCCGATTTGGCACCTGGTCAAGAACGACTCGCCTACTACTTGCCTCAAGATGATTCAACAGCTTCGAAATATACCAACAAACGATTCGAAGGAGGAATTACTGACGAAGAGGTGAGATTCTTGTCTCCCTACGAGCGAGCACGTTCTTGTGTATGTTCTGAGACTGACAATCCAAATTCTAATATCCTTGTAGACTTTCGATTTCCGATGGACTCGAGATTACGAAATTTCAAGCAATCGACCTCTCGAACACGAATACGTTGTCTCATTCGATTCTGGAACTATGGAGGAGGACGGAGCTACAGAAGCTGAAGTACAAGCGAAACCTGATGCAGTGAAAAAGAGGAAGAAGGGTGCTTACTATGTTCCAGTTCAACAAGCTACTCTTTTGAGGAAACGACGACCAAAAGTGAGCGAGACTATGCTATTCTGATCGCCCTCTCTTCCCAAGACACTGACGTCGTCTGAGGCTTTATCGTTCGTGAACAGCGTGGCGAAGATCCCAAAGTTTTCCCAGAAGGTGTCGAAGAACAATTCTGGGACGGTATTTCAGTTCAAGTTCGTTTTTATATTCCTCCCAGGTAATCGATCTCTCGCGCAGCAGAATAGCTGACAATGTCTCTGCTCGAGTAGCTCGTTCCGAAGGATGCAGTGTTCGAGGAGGAGAAATTGGCTCTATGGAATCGGTACAAAGCAGAAGTAGATCAACCGCCGGTCGAAGCGGGACAGCCGTAGATTTCTGCAGTGAACAAGATCGCATGAACTCGCTCCACCATTTGTCCCCGTCTCGAACTGCCGTGAAGAGTCAGATAAGGCATAGCGCTGCGATTTCAGAGTCAAACTGCTGGGGGTTGACCTCGACAATTCATTTCTTTCTCGCTGATCAAACCGTGAAGTAGAATAGTGAGCGCAGATCAGATTGCACAATAACATAATACAAGTGCTACAGCTTCGACACTTGCAGAGGAGAATCTGCAAAGAAGTGGAAGAAGGCAAAACTAGGGGTCAGCGATTGCTTCTTCTTTCGACAGTCTCTATTATATAACAGCTCAGGTATATGCTTGTCTATTGTTTTTGATGGTCGTGCATCCGGCCTCGACGCCATCGACCCGGAACCCTCTGATGGTTCAATCCTAAAAGGAGAGAGGTCCTTCAAAGGGAGACCCAGAACGACAACGCTCGCCGATTTAACGGCTCGAAGGTCGTACGAAAGCCATGCACTGGGAGGTATCATCTTCGCTTTTTTGCGTAGAGAACTAAGGAGAGGAGAACTAACCTGGAGCTAACTGAAAAAAATTGAACTCGAACTGTTGCAGTAACTGATTGAGAGCACAGGAGCGAAGCCGAAGTCGGAACCTTGTGAACGTTGAAATCTGTGAGTCGCTGAAAGGTCGAAATGTTGCAGAAGTTGGAAGGAAGTGATGGAAAGGGAGGCAAGAGAGAGAATCGAAATTGTTCCCTCACAAACTCCAACTCAAGAGCGTTCGATCATAACATTCCAGCTACTATCCCTCACTCCTCTAGCAAGTCCTCAGCCCCGCCGAAGATATGAGCGATATTTATTTGCAGTTCAGTCAGCACCTGCAGAGCGCTCAATCGGGAAACTTGCAAGTGTTGACAGACGATTCCGACAACCTTCTCTCGAGGTGGACTGCCATTTGTGATCAACAGTGGGTCGAATCCTTTCTTAGCAGTGGACTCGGGGCCAAAGACTGATCCCTCCTTGCTCGACTCGACGTCTAGGCTCGACTCTCTCTCTTCCGAACTTGATCCGGATTCCCTCGATGCCTGGACACTCGAAAGGAATACCTGGCAGCTCGTACAAGCTCTATACTCGTGAGCTATGCACTTTCAGCTGGCGCTCGATTGAGAAGTTACTGATCCTTTCCGAATCGCGCTGCTTCACAGAGAACGCCTGAACGACTCTCCTCCCCCTCTCGCCGATCCTTCATCCGCAAGCTCGAGCAAGAACCCTTACACCCCTCCTCTCTCAGTTGTTCAGAAAGTTATCGAAGGAAACAAGGATCTGATCGAACTTTCCGTCAGTTTTGATTTCACTCGAATCTCGCATTTTTCGGCCATTAGCTGATCAGTCTGCACCTTTCCTCCTCCGACAGGCTATTCGAGACTGGCTCCAATCTATTCCGTCATCGCTGGCACCCGCTGAAGTAAGAAGGGGCTACTTGCCGTATACAAAAAACAAATTGAAGCAGATTAGGAGAACAGGAGGAACCGCACCCCAGGGTCTGGTCGAGGAGTTGGATCCTGATGCAGTACTGAGAGCAGGAGGATCCTCGGCAGGAGCCCGTCTCGAAGCAGACGATGCTGTGAGTGCTTCTTCGCTCTGAGCCTTTCTCCTCTCAAGATTCGAGATCGCTGATCGAGCTCGTTGCAACAGACCTACGAACGAGCTTTAATCAGAACATTGTATGAATACGTCAGGAGTGGACAACTCGATGCCGCCCTCGACCTGTGTCGACAATCGGATCAGTCTTGGCGAGCAGCTTCGCTTTCGGGAGGAAGGTTGTGGTTCGATCCGTCTCTTGCACCTGAAGATGACGAGTTCGAAGATCTCGATCTGATGGACGAAGAACTGAACGAGAAGAGAGCTCGAGGAAACGAGAACCGAAGATTGTGGAAGGGGATGTGCCGAAAAATCGCTGCCAGTGTGAGGCTTTCTCTCACCTTTGCTCTTCTGCTCCTCTTCTGTCGACACTGACACAGTCTCCTCTCGTATAGCCTAATCTCGATCCTTACGAGAAAGCGCTCTACGGGGCACTCTCCGGAGATGTACCATCCGTACTCGCCGTCTCTGCCTCTTGGGAAGATGTCGTTTGGGCTCACCTCAACTCGCTTTTCGAAGCTCATCTCGAATCTTCTCTCGATCTCTCTGAGTCTGGTCGCTACTGGACACGTACACCTCACTCAGTCGCTCCAGCTCCTGAGAAACTCAATTCGGAGGATCCTCTGCTCGGCTCGATCTCTCAACCTGGTCAAGGAGTGAGATCTCAATTGGAGGGAATCTTTGAAAAGTTGTTGAAGAGTGAGAAGGCGGATCTTCAAATGGCTGCGAAGAACCCTTTCCACGTCAGTCAGATGTACCTCATCGTTGACAAAGTCGGTCACTTGTTGGAAACTTTTGTCGAAAGATTAGAATCTGCTGCTGGAGAAACTGAACCCGAGTGAGTTTCTTCTCTCAGTCTCCACACTCGAAGCTGTAAGACTGATCAACTCTTTCTCGCTCAGAACTCTCGCTCACCTTCTGAGGTTCTTCGCCCACCTCATTCTCGTCCTCCGATTACTCAAACAACCTCTACCCTCCTATGCTGCGAACCGGATTCTGGAAGCTTATGTTCACGTTCTCGAAGCAAATGATCAAGACGAGAATTTGATCGCTTTCTACGCAAGTTGCCTTGAGGAGGAAAGTGCGGTGGAAAGTTACGCTAGATTCTTACTCAGTGAGTCGTAATCGAGCACGCAATCACTCCCAGGAGCTTCAGTAAACTAACGAAGTCTTCCTCACGCAGCCTTTGGTCCTGAATCCGACGTTTCATCTCGACATCTCGCCCTCCGTAAATCTCTCGACCACAACCTTTCGCTGCCAGCGATCGCCCGACGGACTGTCACCCTCGTTCTTTCCTCCGCTCTCTCCTCTCCACCACCGCTACCAACTTCAGCTCGCGCTCAAGCTATCGACGCCTACGCTCGAATCGATGCTCGTCAACTAGAATTGATCAGAAGTCTGGAATGGCTCACAGCCGAGAAAGAAACATATCTCGACGCTCTGAGCGAAGCCAACGCTTTGACTCGCTACTTCCTAGGTGAATACATGGTACCTCGGCCCTTGAAAACTTTGAACAATGGACTAACGCATCTCTTCCTTGCTGTACAGCCACTGATGCTCCTCACGCCGCTCTCGCTTTATTAAGATCGCTCCCATCAGACCTCCTCTCCACCTGCGCTTCTTCCCCGTCGTCCTCCTCTCCAGCCCTTCAACTCCAAATTCGTGAACATCTCGACTACATCACTCTCTTCACTTGCCTCGACCACCACCTTCGATTCTCTGAAGTATGGGCACGGCCACCTCACCCTCTTGAGGGCAGTGGTAAGGGGAAAGAGAAAGCGGAATCTGCGAAGAGCAAGTTGGAAATGGAGACATGGAAAGAAGGAATCCAAGCTCTCGTGGAGGAACTCTGGCAGAAGGCTCTAGAGGTACTCGAGGGAGAATGGCTCAAGGGAGAGGTAGTAGATGGTTCTCAAGTTGAGGAAGATGGAACAGGTTCGTTTCAATTTCGCTTCTCGATCCTTCAAACCCGACTGATCAATCGACTCGGTGCATGTTGAATCTGTAGGTCCTCGACGACTAGCAGAACTAGCGACGATTCGAAGACTGTTAATTCCTGACCTCGTCCTCCGGCTACACCATGCTCTCGTTTCGACTTGCTCAATTCTACCTTCAAACCTCACACGAGCCTTTGAACTTGCCACCATCGTCGCGGACGAACGTTACGGACTATATAACGAGTTTGTTCCGTACAACGCACGGGAAGGAGAAGAATCGAACCTGATGAAGAGATATCTGGAGGAAGTGAGAAAAGCTAGTTTGAAAAGTTTGGACCTGAATTTGGGAGTAGTTGGAGTCGCATAGCTCTCTCAGAAAGACAACTCTTGACTGATATCAAGACTGCTTGTACGCGAAGCCAGAAAGAGAGAGAGAGAGAGAGATTTTTTACACCGCCTTTTCGAGGAATCCGAATTTCAAAAGAGGGAGAGGGGAAACGCGAGTTGTACTCTTTTCCCATCAGACTTCGCTATCAATCGACTCCAACCTCAGGCTATGATATCTTGAGACTAGTCTCATGTCTCGACCTGTCCAACCATCCCTCATTCTCACTTCACCTCGCTCTCCTCCTTCAACGACCACGACTCCTTCATCTGAACGAACTCTGCGCAACTCTCAATCGTTCTCGCAGCTAAGGCCTTCACCTGGTGACTCAACTTCTTCTCGCTCTAGGTCGCCCTCGCCGACTCCGGGAAACGAGAGGAGGTTCTCAAGCTCATCATCATCATCTGGAGGAGGAGGAATCTCGGCTCTCGCAGCAGCAGGACTCGGTCTCTTGTCCTTACCGCCAAGTCCCAATCCAGACCACCAAGGTTTTGACTTCAGAGGTGTGAACCCGGAGGATGAGCTGGAAGAGCTGTCGACTCCCCCTCGTGGTCGAAATGGAGCCGAATCTCGTAAATCTAGTATAGGATTCATTGAACCAACGATGGAAAGGAATACCACTGAGAAACGGGGAAAGAGTCGGACGAGGAAGATGAGTTTCGGATTAGGCCTCGAGGGTCGGATGAGGAGATTGTCATTTGTGGGAGGTGGAGGAAGTGGTTCGGGAGAAGGATCGGGTGGGCAAGGAAATGCTTCAAGTGTCGAAGATACAGTACATGGCTCAGATACAGGTGAGCTTCTGCCTTTTCTCGTTCCGTTTCGTCCTCGATTCTCCGACAGCTCGAGAAAACTTAGAACTGTTTCCGTGTCCCAATGAACAATCAGATTCGCAGCAACAACCAGCTCAGAAAGCGAAAAAGTCGAGAAACCTGATACGACGAGCGAGGAGCTTCGGGACGAGTCCTCTGCTCGGATCTTCCAATAATTCGGGAACTTTCTCGTCCAATTCACCAACCTCACTCACATCCCCTCTTCCTCCGACCTCGACTTCTTCGCCTTCATACTCTCCAAGTACGACTGAACTCGTCGATACCACCCATTCTTCTCTGAATCGTTTGACGACATCTTCTACTTCTCTCGCTTCTTCTTCTCGATCAGCTAATTCTCCAACGAGCTCAACGCCTGTCACTCCCTCGGCCGCCCACATCACTTATTTCCCGATCACCTCTACTTCTCGCCTACCGCAGCCAAAATCATCGAGGGACTCGGAAGAACAGAAATATTCTCAAGAAGCGGTTCAGAGCCAATCCCGCTGGCTACTGTCTCCGCTTGCTCCCGACGCGCCGACTCATGTAGACCAGTCGAATGTAGAGAAGAGTGGAAATCGTCGGGACTCAGATGTGAAAACTGGACTAGGATTCGAGGAAATAGGAACGGAGTCGAAAACTAGTGGTGGGAAGGAGAAGGAGAAGAAGAAATCCACGTCGGCACTGCGGAGAGCTACACTCAGTGTCTTTGGTAAACGGGAAACGACACCGTCAACAGCGATCCTTCGCTCGGAGGAGGAACGTAGACGGAACTCGGTTGATCCTCCGATACCTTTCTCAGGCCCATTCATGACTGAATCTCCTTCAGATTCGCCAGTTCAGAGCCGGAAGAACAGCTCGAGTGCTGGTTTACCATCTCTTCCATCGTTGCCCTCTCTGCAACTCTCGAGCAATCCATATCGAATGTCCTGGGCATTTGGATCCGGATCACCGACTTCCTCGCCTGCACCTTCACCATCTCGTCTACGATCGAGCGGCACTCCTTCTCGCACCGAATCACCCATTCCAATCAATATACCCACAAGTTCTCGACCTTCTCTGACGATTTCTCCCGTCCCTTCTCCTCGACCGTCTTCAGCCAGTTCTTCGCCTATCTCGGCAAATCCTTCTTCGATCTCCTCCATCTCCCCTTCGAGACGACAGACTTTCGACCAACTTCCCGTTCCTCCACTCCTTACTCATTCGCTCTCATCCGATTCTTCCAAAACTTTGATGGTAGCACTTCCTCCTGCACGCATCGATACAGGCTCGACGACCTCTTCAGTTCACCGTATCAATAGGCCCCACTCGACATCTTCTCCTCCTCTCCTGCGGAGAACAGCGTCGTACGCTCCGACAACTTCTCCGAGCCCTTCTTCGCCGCTAGCCTCCCCTCCTCTTCCTCTCCCCTCGACTTCGGAACCCTCTCCTCTCGACCGGAGAAGGACCCTCACTCGTGCCGCACGCTCTCACTCGGATGCTTCCGATCGTCGATCGCCCTCTATCACGACTCCTCCGCTTTCGTCGAGCGGTACTTCTTTCACCTACGGAGGAGGACGAGGATCAGTCACTGGAGGTTTCGGGGCACCCCCAGGAGGGGGCTATTTCGCTAGTGCTCACTATCGAGCTGGAGCCAACTCGACACCTCGCAGACCTGGAACGGCAGATTCTCCTTCTTCTAGTGGAAGAACTAGCGTTTTCGGCTTCTCCGGAGGCTGGAGCAGTCTCTTTGGAGGTTCTACATCGTCAGCCAACACGCCCTCGTCTACTTATCCGACGGCAGCTTCGACAGGAGCCAGTGTCAGCATGTCGAGATCGAGTTCTGCTGCGACTTCGACCCCTTCAACCCCTGGGGCCGGAGGTTTCGAAACGAATGAATTCGGCGCGCTGTTCGACGGGTCGGGAGGTGGTGGAGGAGCTGCAAAGCCGAGTAGACCTGGAACCGGCAGGAAACGAGGATTGAGTGTAGGAAATGGCTTTTTCGGCTCTTCTTCGATTACGAATGTTCCAGGTCAAAAAGAGCTGGAATCAGGGAGAGCACGCTCCGGAAGTGGAAGCAGTGTAGCTAGCGAGGGGCCGCTGAAGGTACCGGGAGTGCTTGGTCGAATGAGGGCTTCGACAGATCCAAACAAGAGATTGAGCATAGGTTCAAGCAACTTCGGTTCCTCAGCCGCGAACGCTTCCAACACTTCTCTAGGACTACCGAGCTCGATCGGAGGAGGAGGCTCAGGATCGAGACCGGCAACCTCGGAGGGAGTAGCTTCGTTATTCGGTGGAGGAGCGAATAGCAATCGAAAGCGAGGAAGCAGTCTCAGTTTCGTTTCATCAAGCCAGCAAAGTATGTCATCACCTATGCTCGGTCAAGGATTCCGTCAGGAACCTAAAGCGACCAAGAAGTATCCGACGCCTCGGTCGGACCTCGGAGAAACTCCAGACGAGTTTGTGCGAAGGTTGATCGTTGGAGACGGAGCAGAAGGAGAAGGCAAAGTCAGCAAAGGAGATATCACTCGGGTCCTGTCAGCTAGGTACGTTTCCCCTCACCAGAATCGATCGTTGTTTCGAAAGGTGAATTGACAGCAAATTTTTCGTCGTTTCCAGCTCCGATCCCTTCTACCAACAAGCTCTCGAAACATATCTTCGGAACTTTCCGTTCGAATCTCTGCCTCTTGATATCGCTCTTCGTCTCTTTCTCTGCTCGTCGAGTCTTCCGTCTGAGACTCAACAAATTGATCGAGTTATGGAGGCTTTCGCTCGAAGATGGTGTGAATGCAATCCCGGTTTCTTCACCAAGAAGGGCTCGGAGAATTCACCATCCTCCGCTACCGCATCAAGTTTCCCTTCGTCGGAGGAGGAACGAAAGGAAGAACGACGTAACCAGACGCAAATCAGCGACATACCTTACGTTCTCGCGTTCTCGATGGTCATGCTCAATACGGACGCTTTCAATCCGAACGCCAAGAGTAAAATGCACGTTTGCATGTCACACTCATCTCCGAAAGCGCAAGACACTGACAATCTACTTGTCAAACAGGACGAAAGCTGACTATGTTAAAAATACTCGCATCGATGGTGTCGCGATTGAGCTACTGGAGGTGAGCTTCTATTTCTATCTCGCCTTCATACCGACAGAACTGATCCTCTCGCGCACATCACAGTACCTCTACGATCAAATCACTCTCGCTCCTTTCGTTTTCGTCGATGAGGACAATCCTGCCTTCGAGCTGTTCGATCCTTCTCCAACTCTGTCCTCGAGCTCAACCCGTCTAGATTCATCGACCTCGAATGCTGCCGCCAGTTCAAGTGGATTCTTCGGTAGTAGTAGTCAAAAACCAAAAGTCGATCCGTATCATCTCATAGCTACCGTGAGTCTCTGGTCTTCCTTCCGCCAACATACTCGCAGGGTGCACTACTGATATAATGTACTGCTTAGGGTCAAACGAGTCGGTTCCGAGTCGATGTCGAAAGTCACATTCCTTTTAAGAGCCCGTTCTCTTACACTGGTACAACTTCGTTTCTGGTGAGTACTTTCCCTTATCTGGTACGAAGCTAGAGTTTGGATTCGTATACTGAACTCAGCTTCTTCGCGTATGGCAGAACGCTACTACTCTGCACTCTCTCTTCGCGAAAGCACCCATCTTACAAACCTCGAATCGACCTCGAGCATCTTCTCGTTCTCAAGTCTCTGGCACAAACGGAACGCTTCAATCTCCCGCTCAACCCCTCGCTGGTTCTCCTCTCACTCCAACCGTCAGTTCGAGTACCTTCGTCGCTACTTCAGCAAGGGATAAATCGGCCATCTCCAATCTGAAGATCACGAAAGTTGGAGTTTTGAGCCGAAAGGAAGATCTAGCAGAGGGAGGAAAGAAGGCAGCGAGTAGAAAGTGGAAAGCTTGGAGTGTCGTGTTGACGGGAAGTCAACTACTGTTTTTCGTTCGTTTTTCTTCCTCTCTTCACCGAAGCGACTATCATTCTAGTAAACTGAACTTCCCATCCGCGCATTGCTAGAAGGATGCCCACTTTGCTTCATCTCTTCAACAGTCCCTGAACACGGCAGCAGCGTCTTCGCAACCTCGACCCGACGATTCTCACGTCCTCGTTTTCACTCTTCAAACCCCGTTCAAACCTGATGCCGTCTTATCTCTGAACAACACCGTTGCTCTCTACGACTCAACGTATCGAAGACATCCAAACGTATTCCGGCTCGTCGCTCCCGCTGGTCGTCAGTATCTTTTTCAAGCCCAAGATCACGAAGACCTGAATTCCTGGCTGCATGCTATAAACTATGCTGCAAGCTTCAAGTCCGCCAACATTCGTATCCGTCCTCTCCAACCTCCGACCCTTCGTCCCGCCACAACTTCTCCCATTCCTTCATCTCCCGCTCTATCGACAAATTCCTCTAGCAGTTTTCGACCTCAATCTCCCATGAGTTGGAATTCCACTACCGTCTTGGCCGCCTCGAGCAGCTCTCCCGTAATAGCTCCTCCCCGATCGGACCTTGTGATACCTGGAGAACAGAAGGAATCAACTTCTTCCACCCGATCAGCTGAAGAACCTCGTCTGCGAAACGGAGAAGCTCCTCTCGGGGTACCCGCAGGCAGCGGCGAGGAGGTCTCGACTATATCATCGATGGTACATGAAGACGTTAGGCGACCAGTAACGAGCAAACCTCTTCCAGATCTACCAGATGCGACGCCGATTGTCAACTCTCGAGCTGACATTCTTCGGGTGAGACTATTTCACTTCCTTCGTTCCCGAACTTCCTTCTTCATGCTCAAACTTTGATCGCTTCCAACAGACGCGAATCGATCAGCTCGACGAAAGTATCGCTCGTGTAAAAGCGCTCATTCAAGACGATTTGTGCCTTGCCAAACATCTTTCGATCCTCACTCCCTTTCGTTCATCGACAAGGGAGAAGGTTCTCACGGCGATCCCTCCCATCGAACGGCGTATCAGGCAGACTCGAATGAAGTGAGCACGATTCAGCTGCAGCTTACTGGTTGATACTGTACTGACATCGTCTCCTCTTGCGGTCACAGTCTCGTCAAGCTCATTTGCTACCGGGAAGTCCTGTCGAGGGACCTTCTCGTCGAAGAGCGGGAAACCCAGCGCTTCGTTCGACAGCGATCACTTCGCCGGACGACCTCTCAATCTCAGAATAGTCGGTCTCCCCCACAATCTCATCCTCCTGTGCAGCGACAAGACTCTGCACCGCATTGGTCTTCTCCCCTCTCTCAGTCGCATTCCTCTCTCGTCGTACCTTCAGGTGGAGATGGGAGCCTGAGCGAAACCGATCGAGAATCATTCGAGTCAGCCGCCGAATCTCTACGAGACGATACCCGGTACGCTTTCACCGACGATGAATTGGATCGACTTCAAGTTCGCTCGCCACCTCTAATGCAACGGTCTCGAACGGAACAAGACTGGAACGCAACAATTGAGCAACTTCGCTCAAATCCCGAACCTCCCTCAGCTCTTCTCGATGATGAGATTGAGCTAAGCCTACAGAGTGATCCGACACCGTCTCTCAAACCGGGTCGTCGTTCTGAAGCGGGAGAGTCTCGAGACAGAATCTCTCCAACCCGCTCCTAAATCTCGCCTACGAAACCCTCGCAAACCTTCTTGGCAGTTTCTCTAACGTCTATTTGTATCGTTCTTTGTTGAATCTCGTACTTCTATGTCAGATGTTGGTTTGGATACTGTTGTAGCTGACGAGTATGAACGAAAGCTTTCTCTTCTTAGGTTTCGCAGCGACTTCGAGAGTCGGAGCCCAGTTTCCAAGAGTACTGTGCAGCGATACTTAGATCTCAAACGTTGCTTCGATTCAGGGTTTCGGGCCGAAGCAAAGCAGCTGATCCTTCTGCGGTTTCGGGTTGTCGTTGACCGTAGACAATAAAAGTCACCGGAGAAGCCGCTGAATTTTCGGATCCACAATCAGAACTCCGCCTTGCGATTCGCTTCCTCTCTTCCTATCAACAGACAGCACAGCGTCGATCCGCTCACGACTCAATATCTACGCGTTCTGCAATGAGCGTACTCTCGCAATCGATCAATTCTAAGATCTTTGATCTTTCAACATTCAACTTTATCACTCTCGCTTCCCTCGCCGGTCTTCTGTACTTCGTCTGGCACTACCGAGATGGACGAGCGATAGGCACTAGGCGTAGGACAGATCTCTATTCTCCCCGTGGTCAGCAGACGTTTCTGCTCGGGGATGTTATCGGGCTCATTAAGAATCAGGACAGAGCTATGGAGCGTGAGTCTCCTTTCTGTTCGCTAGACTTGCGAGATCGGTCGCTGATCCCTGAGAACACTGTCAGGCTTCATGGAAGCGAAGCGGATAGAGCGACTTCCCTCCGAAAAAGGGAAAGCTTTATCGTTCACCGCTCCCTACGGACGCCGGATGATCGAGATCTCTTCGCCCCATGTTGGTAGATCTCTCAGCCTGTGCACTTTTTGATCGAATCGAGGCTGAACTTCTTTCCTCGATGTAGATGCTCGAATACGTTCAAAAAACAAATTTCAACAACTACGTGAAGGGACCGCTCTTTTACAAAAACTTGTCAGGATTGCTTGGAGACGGCATTTTCGTCGTTGATGGTACCCAATGGCAAGCTCAGCGAAAAGTGAGTTTCCCCTTTCCCCCTTCCGCTGTGACCTCACATTGTCTGGTTCGCAAGTCGCTCACTCCAATTTGATCTATCGCTGCTCTCAGGCTACTTCGAAGATCTTCACCGCGAACAACTTCAAAGGAGTCATCTCGCAATCAATCGATACGAACATGAGCAAATTGATGACAATCATAGGACGACACGCGGATTCTGGCACAACATTCGATCTCTCGGAGCTCTTCTTTAGGTTTACGCTATCGTCCTTTTCGGAGATGGCTTTCGGAAGCAACTTCGGTGCTCTTTCCACCGAAACTGACGAACCAGTGCCGTTTGCGAAAGCTTTCGAGTCAGCCTCTTTTCGACTTTCTCCATTCAGAACGCTTTAAATTGACGCTACTTTGCCGGTGACAGCTATGCTCAAGTTGTCATGAATCGACGTGAGCTTACGATATCTTGTCTCTCAAGGTGCAATAAGCTAACTAGCTCTCCTATTCCACAGGTTTCACCAAGTTTGTTCAAATTCGTTTTCGGTTTTCAAAAATCGAAAAAGGCTGACTTTCTCCTTCAGTCCATTCTGGCAGCTCACTGAATGGTTCGATGGCACCCGAGCCAGAATGATCGCTGCGAACAAAGTGATGGACGACTTCGCCTTTGCAGTGATCAAAGAGAGGGAGGAAATGGGGAGAGGCAATTTTACTGGTTCTCAAAAAAACGAAGCAGCAGACAAGGACCTGTTGAGTTTGTACATGGCCCTCCGGGACGAGAATGGACAACCGATGAATCGAAAAGCGCTTAGAGACGCTCTGATGAATCTCCTCATCGCGGGACGGTAGCGTTGATTTTCCTTTTCTCCTTTTCTCCTTTTCTTCCACTTACTCTCTTCTGCTGTTGCGTTTTGCAGCGACACTACTGCTCAAGCGCTCTCCTGGACCTTCTTCCGATTGATACTACACCCTGAAGAGCTCGTCACACCCATTCGAAAGGAAGTTGATGAGCTCGGGCAAGTCGATTACGATTCGTATAAGAACTGCGTTCAAACCTTGGCGGCGCTGCAGGAAGGATTGCGACTACACCCGAGCGTGCCGAAGAACGCTTGGCAAGCAGTAGGGGATGACCAGATTCCTAACGGCGGTCCTAAGTACGCTCTGACTCGGTTTTGCGAATCTTCGTGCGAAACTCTCTTCGGCTCACTCTCTCACATTGTCACTTTGTAGAATTGAAGCAGGAGATCAAGTGTTTTGGTCGGACTTCGTCATGGGAAGAGATCAGACCGTATGGGGAGACGATGCTACACAGTTTAAACCGTCAAGATGGATCGAGGAGGATGGCAACTTGAAGAAGGAAAGTCAGTTCAAAGCTCATTACTTCAACGGAGGTTACCGACAGTGAGTCCAACCGATTGTGCTTCCGATCTTGCTTGTCCGGCAATCTGCAGACGGGATGCTGACGAAACTTGGTGCACTTTCTCATTTTTGATACTGTTCGATCCGTAGCTGCCTCGGTGAGCAGAGCTCCTTCCCTTCTCTGTCGGGGCAGTTGTTTGACTGTGCTCTCCGGACTGAATCTGATTGAATCGAACGAACAGGCATGAATCTCGCTCTCTACGAAGGAGTCAGTGTTCTCGCCGCTATCATTCGCGAGTTCGACCTCTCCTTTGGTCCAGGCTACCTCGAGAACACCCCTATGCTGGATATGGAGTTCACACCGCGCTACGCAGGAGCGCTCACCCTGTCGATGGCTGCTCCCTTCTCTGTTCGTGCCGTTAGAAGGCAAAGCTCTTTGAAGTAGATCTTCTCAATTACTCTCCCTGTTCTTCTCGTATATAGCGCTGTGGTCATGTCTTCATTGTAAATATGATTCGAAAGGGTCTAATCATGCGATAAAGTCTACGATGTAAGCGAGGGAAAGAGAGAACAGGAAATGTCACAGTTGTCGAGATACAACCTGAAAGTCCAGCTTAGAGACCCTTTACACATGCACTGTAACGGTATCGTGATTTCAATCGAGCGTCATTGTCCATCTGCAGATCATCTCGTTTCCTCCGCGACCGAGTGGTCCGGGTCCTAGCCCTCGCCCTTTCTCTACGGCTTCATCGAGAGCTCTTGATCGCTCGGTAACCTCGGTAGTGTCGACTTGTTGACCAAATTGGCGGAGGATCGAAGGGACAAGGTGATCATCTCGGTAAATGTTCGGTTTTTCTATGGTGAAAAGGAGCGAAGAGGGGTTCGATAGAGCTTGAAAATCTTCGGCTACAGAATGCGAGTGAGCGGAGTAGTGAGCGCTCAGCAGAGGTGCAAGAAGGAAGTCGCCCAGGGGAACTTACAGAATTCGAGCTTTTCGTCCTTTGACAAGAGTTTCCTTAACTCGTCCCCTCCAGTTTTCAAGACGGTCTCGACTGCCTTTCCTTCAACAAGACTCGACCGTGCTGCGCTATAAGCGTATTCTCTCGTCTCCGAGTCGTCGTCCTGAAGCAGGCGCACGACGCAGAGCGAGAAGAGAGGTTGTTGCGCCGTCGATAAAGGTCTGCGGTCGGGAGTTGTACGTAGAGTAGAGAGTGCAAGTGCTGCAGCTTCACGAGAGTCGACAGACTATACGGTCAAAGCATGAATGTCAGCAATCTGTGAGAGCCCCGAATGGAGCTGTAAACTAACCTCGCTAATTCGTGACCATCGCTCGACGATATTGAGAACGGAACCTCGTTCCGCATCAGTCGTAGCCATACCCGCAAGAACCGACATGAGGGCTTCTCGCAAAGGTATATCCGTCGTGTTCCGGTAAAGTGATTCGATCCTAGAGAAGGTCTCCTCGTCTGCAGCATGGCTCGAGAGTCGGAGAACCTCTGCGACGACGACTCTGACATCTCCAGCTTGATGCATGTCGAGTAGACAGCTACGTAATGTGACGTTGATGTTGTCGACGATACCGGGATCCTCCTGCGACAGAATCTCGAATTGACGGAGCGCCTCCCGCTTGACTTCGATAGACCGACCACGAAGAGCAGCCTCGACGAGCTTAAGCTTGTCATCGAGCACTGGTGTGGCTTTTGAGAGAACTTGCCAGCAGGACCTTAGGTATTCTTCTGCAGAAGGGAGGTGGTAGGTAGATGAGCTCCACGACTCGGCTTGAGCGAGTGAGGCTACGGCGAAAGAGTAGACGGGAGAAGATGTGGACAACAAGCTCGATGGAAGGTAGAGAGCGATCAGGAGGAATGAGGAGAGAATGGCGAAAGGTTGAGGAGGTCGACTTTGTGACCAGTCGGTCGATTGCGGGAGAAGAGCTTCAGCGAGACGTATATACACGTTTGCGACTAGCAGACCGCCACGAGTCAGCTTGGTTAAATACGGGAAGGTACAGAGACGGGATCGCTGTACCTGGAGCTTCCGCTTCTGCACTCAAGGGAGGCACAGCTCGAAGCAATCGAAGGACTTGACCAACTTTGCCATGTAACTACAGGTCCGATGACAATGGACATCAGCCTTGAGTTTGTGTTGAACATGAAATGGCGCCGGCAGCGAAACTCACCTCGTTCTTGTCCGACGTGAGGAGATCGCGCTCGAGTTCTGCCAGAACTGTCTCACAGTATTCGGGTACTCGAGCTGGAGGGACGAGACCAGTCAAAGCATCTCCTGCGGCGTCTCGAATCTACTCGCACAATCGTTGCGGTCAGCCACCCTTCGAAACACTTCGAAAAAAGACAAGCAAACAATTGGGAAGCTTGACGTACCTTCCAAACTCGACTTGACGCGCAAGCAAGGACAAGTGGAATGACCGGCTCAGTCAACGACGAGATCGGATCTGCTCCCTTCGACTCGACGGGATTTGGGGTTTGGAGGAGCGAGAAAAGCATGAGGATAGCGAAGATTGACGATTGAAGACTTGAGGTCTATCGGAGCACTCAAGCTTAGCTCGTTCGTACAGCGGGAGAGAAGGAGAGAGAGAAAGCGAGTGTGATCTCAAAGAAGCTACTCACAGGTGCCTCCTTGAGACTTTGATTCCAGCCTCGTTCGAGCTCATCCTTGAGCACGTCTTTCAGGCTTGGGTACCGGCCGAAAAAGTCGTCAATTGTCATCCTCTTCGCGAGGCTGACGAAGTCACGATCGAGGTTTGTTCTCTTCGCGTTGAAAGACCGAGTGATGAGAGAAGCGAAAAGCATCATGGCGACATTTCGGAGGATCCAGCTGTGCGACAGAGAAGGGAAACGACTCTCGTCAGCGAACGAGTTCGAAAACTCCGACACGTGAACAAAAAGACTTACTTTGTCGACCAGAACAAGCTGATACTGAGCAGGAAAGCTCTTTCGATGAAAGGTCCAATCGCTCCAGCACACTTGGCGTCGAGGAAAGCGGTTCGGAGGGTGTTCATGGCGTGCACTCGACTCTCGTCAGGAATATCCGTCGAGGTAGATTCGGCGATTTCGAAAAGGCGGGAGAATCCGTGTTCAAAAGTCCTTCTCGACGACGGAAGGATGGTCGTGAGGAGACCGACGAGTAGGTACGGAATCGCAGCCGAACGACGAGTGAAGGAGATACGTGAGGATACGATAGAATCGAGGTGGTACTGGAAGACAAGAAACGAGTCAGCTCAACGATGAAGAAAAGGAGATGAAACTTTGACTCCAACGTACATTCAACCATTCAGCCGGTAGGTTTCCCACCTCAGGCCAGTCTTTTCCCGCGGTAAGGAGTACCCCAGCTGCTCTCGAATAGCACGGATGAAGAGTCATTGCCGCTCCTCGGTGTCGAATCCGTCGCAGCCAATCTGCGAAGAGATCGCCCATCTCGTGAATTTCTTCGAGCTTCCAAACAGTCCGGAAAGCCGAAGTCCCGAGCTCGGAAGGAAGACGAAGAAGAGTTTCGAGAAGTTCACTAGTTTGACGAGGGACAGAGCTAAAGTTAGTATCAAATTGGCGAAAAGCAAAAAGAAAAGTTTGCTGACCTCGCTTCTTTGATTGAACGCCAGCAAGCGCTGAGAATGACTCTATACTGAGGACCGCCCATTCCTTCTGCCTCCGGCAAATTTGTCTCGTCTTCCAGGTCGTCGGCCAAAGCCATTTTTGCAAGGCTTTGCTCGATTCGAATCGCTCGAGCTTCTTCGGTATCTGCTTCCTCCTCCTTGGCGGCTTCTTCGAGACCTTTCGCGGCCAAGATAGGCGCTGTGACGTCCCAGACTTGCTGAACCGCGTCTAGTGCTCGACGGAAAAGAGCTCGACGATCTTGCACCGATGCGAGGTTCGCGTAGGAAGAGCAAGGTATCGAAATGAAGAGATGGCGGAGAGCGAGAAGGGTTCCGTGCATAGGGATAGTCGATGCTGCTTGCGCAAGATTGCTAGAATAGACCGATAATTCGTGCTCGGCGAGATCGAGGAGAGACGACAAGAAAGAGACTGAGAAGTTCGTCCGAAAGGTCAGCAACGGAAAAGAAAAGATGAAAGAGGTATATTGACTCACAGCCAGCTGGACCATCTCGAGTAGTCGCACTCTCATTCCAACCACCAACTTCGCCTAATGTCCAATCCGCTGAAGATTTGTCTCCCTTCTCTAAGCTATCCAACACCCATTTCCTCCACACGAGACCGACAATCCCTGCGCCTGCACTTGCATCTGCCTCTCGACCACTCTTAATCATTCGCAGAGCGGGAAGTAATAGTTCTCGCTTCGCCTTCTCGCTTCCTTCAGTTCCTTCGTAGCCAGGGAGAGGTGATGGAAAGCGTTCCAAAGTCGAGATACAGACAGCACGAGCTGATGTATAGGTCGAGAGTAACTGTTGGAGGAGAACTTGAGTCGTTTCAGGCGTAACGAGTCGGATCGAAAACGGCCAAGGGTCCTCCTCGCTTGCTACGTCGACGTCTCCATCCTTCTTCGACTTGGGCCGAGACTTTGCACTGAACATAGGAGTTTGAGTTGCGGCGGTCTTACGGTAGGTCGAGTAACCTGTCGTCGCGTCTCGTTTCGTGCTGCCATCTCCTCCTCCTCCTCCTCCGTTCTTGCCGTCGCTTTCAGATTCGAGTCGATAATTTGGATCGATCCTAGCTTGA
The DNA here is from genome assembly GCA_010758995.1 of Sporobolomyces pararoseus. Classification (NCBI taxonomy): domain Eukaryota; kingdom Fungi; phylum Basidiomycota; class Microbotryomycetes; order Sporidiobolales; family Sporidiobolaceae; genus Sporobolomyces; species Sporobolomyces pararoseus. Next base: position 359,494 of record RSDY01000004.1, on the reverse strand, counting down.
AAAGCGAGATCTAGCATCCGCAGCGAGTTCATCTTGAGCCGGTAAGGTCTAGCTGGGTTCAGATTTTCTTGCACGATCAACTTGAACCACCATTCCAACCAGGATTTAACTGAATTGACGTAATCTTGTGCTTCTTCCGCTCCGTCTTTTCCTTTATTCGCCGTCCGTTGAGCCTTCCATGCGGAATCTCGGAGTCGAAGTAGAAGTCTGCCGGTAAGCCCAATCGTTTGCATCCTAACGTCTCCTTCTTCATCGCCAAGAGAGTACGTGTAGAAGGTTTTGAGGAGCTGTAACGAGGAAGAAGGGAAAGGTAGCGCAGTCGAAGAAGAAGTGACGAGAAGGGAGAGAGTATCGATTCGAAGAGAAGGAGAAAGTCGAAGTAGAGTGGTTTCGAGAAGTGAGAAAGGGAGGTCGATTTTTGACGCAGTATCGGATAATGAACTTGAAGCATTCGAATCGAGTTGGACAAGACTGAGGGCGTTTCCGACTCGTAAGAAAGCGAGAGCGGCTTCGAGGTCCTCGTCTCCCAGGTTCTCCACATCTCCTCTCCCCTCTTCGAATAAGTATCCTCCTGCCGACAGCAGCTCTCTGAATAGATCAGGACGCTTTGAGCAGATCGGAGTGAGTAAATAGATACAGATGTTGGTTCGACCTTTTCCACCTCCCGACAGCCTACAAGCTTCGAGAATCGGATCAATCCAGAAACTCGCAGACTTGTCTCCCTCCCGTTCCTGACGTTCCCAGCATTTCTCAACCCAACTCACCCCAACACGACCTGCGACAGGAGCCATATCCTCGCTCGCGAGAATACCTTGAATGATCTTTCGAACGACTCCTTCTTTGATGTCTAGATCTTGACGAATCGAGAATTCGACGAAGTTTTCGAGGTCGTGATGAGGGAGAAGAGCCTCGAAGGAGTAAAGACTTCGTTTGTTGTTCCAAGGATCTGCGAGAATCTTGGCCTTGAGCTGTTGCGAGACCTCGGGTACGTTGAGGAACGAAGGAGACGCGAGTTCGAGGAGGAGAACGAGACACGCTTTGAGCTTGGCTTGAACTGACAAGGGATGAATATCCCAGGCCGTGTAGAGTGTGGTAGAAAGAGTGACGAGGAGGGTAGTAGAAACTTGGGTGCGAACGAGGTCGATTTCGTCGGAATAGGAAGAGGAAGAAACAACCGATTGAGATCGTCGTAGGAGATGTTCGAGGGCTTCGAATGCGACGAGAGTGGTAGGAGGTACTCCTGACCCTTTGGCTGCAGAAGGGAGCGAGGCAGCGGGGGTTGAAAGAATGTCGAGGACGAGTTCGAGGGCAGCAGCATAGTTCAGAGGGCTGTTTACCGAGCATGTAGATTAAGATTCAGTCTTCTCGACTTCAGTATAAGGCTCACTCACCCTGGACCAGCTTCCCCATCTCTTGTAGTTTTTGAACCAACTTTCCCTCTCTTCGCTTGCTTGAGGTCGCTGACGAGTCGATTCCGCAGAGCGAATATCGCCTCGGTCTGCTTAGTACCATCTGTAGGTACACCAGCAGCTTTCGACATCGGTTCGAGGTGTTGATAGAAGTTGAAGTTGCAAGAGATCAAGAAATCAATAAATTGCAAATTTCTGGCTCATGCAGCAGACGATTACGCGACTTTCGAGCACGGAGGTCGCATTCACTGGTCATTGAGATCGATGATAGCTGAACTAGTACGTTCCGAAAATTTTGCCAAATCAAAATCAAAAATCACTCGACCTTTCGCTCGGCGTCCGAGACTGCGCTATACCAGTACTTGACCTCTCCACGGTCTAGTTGAGGTATAATGAATGACGAGCAGCTTGTAGAAGCGATTCTCAGTAGCCAGAAAAATACGCCAGTCGTCAATTCCAGTTTTCCCTCATTTCTCTTCGAACCCTGTTCCACCAAGATGCTGTTTCACGTTGCCCAGGGCGCCTTCGTAATCACTGGCTGTGAGTCTGTCGCTTCAGGACGTCTGCCTATTTGTACCTCTGTCCTTCCTCCGGCCGTCGCGCTTGCGAGAATCCCGAACGGGGAACTCTGAGCTGCTGCGCCTCCCTCTTCCGCCAGTGTTCTCCTTTGTGAGCTTTGAGCGATCGAGTTGGCCGAGCGAATCTGTGGATCTCGTGGAGGGAAGAGCGTCGGAGGTGCGAAATTGGTCGGTCGCGAAGTCGAGGCAGTCGTCGAAACGGTGTAGGGGGTTCGTCGAGCTGCAGCCTGAGACAGCGGTGTCTTGGTGGACTGACTGAGGACGTGGTGACTGGAGAATCCCGATAATTGAGGAGCCCGCATGGAACCGAGGTGGTCTTGATCCCGGTCCTGTTCCGACTCATCATGTTCGTCTGATTCCTCGCGCCCATCTCCCGTACTCGGCAGTACTTCCTCCGTATCTCTACTCGTCCATCGTATCAAGCTCCCGAATCTCAGATGCTGAACGACTGGAACTTTTGCCAAAACCTCTTCTTTGTACATTTTCCACAATCCCTGTTGCACTTTCGTCCAATTCGGTACGGTCGAAGCGATTTGGTGAAGCAGAGGAGAGTGTTCGGAGAATGGTCCGGATTTTAGAGCATGAATGTGCAGGATCGATGCAGGTAGGAGGTAAGACTGAGCGAGAGGAGACAATGTTCGAGGTTGTAGAATGCTCGAAGGGCGGAGAGTTGTGTTGTCTATAGGGTTTACGCGTGAGTAGACTGTGTGTTTTCAGCATGGGAAGGCCGGGAAACTCACCGATGAGCTGAGAAGCGCCGAATAGATAACTCAAATGTTGATGATCATCGAGACCCCAAACTCCCTTGCTTCCTGCTGGTTCTAGCTTGAACACTTTCTGAACTTTTCTGACGAGATCGAGATACGCTGTAAAGATGCGCAAGACGACAGCTTGATCGTCCCGAGGAGATAGGATTCCGATGAGTCGAAGAGATAGGAGCCAAAGGAGAAACGATAATTCGTGGCCAGTCCCGTAATCTAGTCGAGGACCTGAGCCGAAAGATGCGAGGAAGTTGAACGAGAGTTCTGGAAGTATTGCGCTCGGCGTAACATCGGAAGAAGTTGCGAGAAGTGAGTTTTGAAAATCGTCGTTTTGCTAGAATTTCAAGAAGCTTTTCGCGTAAGTAAAGACTGGGGGTGCCCTCAGCTCTGATTTCTGAGAACGTACTTGTTTGAGCTTCTCAAGCCAATCCCTGAATGCCTTGTTGCCAAATCTTTGAGGAGTCGTTTGCAGCGGGATTCCATCAATCCATCCCTCCGCTTCTTTCAGAAATATGACAGTAGTACGAGTGATCTATAAGACAGGACAGAGAGTCAGTTTCGGGGAGGCTGCAAGCCTCTGACGCAGTGATGATCAAACTTGCCTCGCTTTCGAAGCAGTCTTCCTCGACTTTCTTGCCCTTTACTGCATGACACAGCTGTAGAATATATGTCTCTAGGTCTGTGTAAGCTCTTGAAGAGAACCAGGGCTCGAGATCGGCTGCCGTGAAGATCTTGCGTCTCGGTTTTGATGAAGATGTTGAATCAGCTCGAAGTTTGATGAGGTCTAGTGTGAGCGGTACAGGTAGGTTGCTAGGCATCTCGTGATTGATCTATGCTATCCCGGTTGACCTGGCGGAAGCGAGGAGAAACCTCAATCAACGATGAGAATTGAAGAGGGAATCTCCGCTCTTCAGTCAGCTAATAATCGCTTTCACTTTCGCTCACTGTGCTTTTCGCTCACATCTCGAGCTCGTCAGCAGGGGCTTGCTCGCGATGCGGGATGCTGGCCATGAGAATATCAGTGAAGAGCTGATTGCAATAGATCGTTCTTCAAGAAGAGAAATCTAGAAAATCCTCAATCCACTAGCTTGTACTTCATCCCGCTCAACTCCATCTTCTCCCTCAGCATCCATGTCGTTCGATGCAGAGGCGTGAGTCGCAGCTCCGTTCAGAGATCTACCGAGAAGGGAAGCGAATAGCTCGTCGATTTGTTCATCGTGCCAAGTAGCTATGTGGTAGAATGCCAAGCATCAGCAAGGGTCGCTACAACAGTGACGAGCGATGCAGACGGTCGAGAAAGATGAGTTCAACTGACCAGCTTCGATGGGAATCATGAAATTCTGGACCTTCTCGTGAACGTGATAACTGTAGGAGGGAAGTTACAATCAGCTTTGTCCGACGGTAACGAGTGCTATACAGCATATCTGAAGGGAACGGGTCGGGAAGAGATGACTCACCGGATCTTGCGACCTTTACTTGCTCGGGTATCAACCTGTTTCTTCACTTTCTTCCCTCGTGCTGAAGCCAGTCTGAGAGAATTCATCGTAGCATCGTCTTTAGGACGTACAAATAACGAAATTGCCGTCAGTGCCGCGAATAGCGAGCAGATTGACCGAGAAGAAGTAGAGCAGAGCTCACCAAGGTCTAACATCCTGCTCTCGACGACTTCTCTCAACAATTGCTGGTAGAAGTCGTTGTCGTCGAAGCATTCCTCATCGATCTCCTTCCCTTTCTCATTTGAAGCAGCAGCGTCGGCTGATTCTTCCTCGAGCGGCACCAGGCCTTTACCGCCTCCGACGACTTTGCCTTCTCCTCGTCGGACCCTTGTTCGTTTGATCAGCCTTTCGCGTTCCGTCGAAGAAAGAGAGTGGTCAATTTGTGCCATCGAGTTCTGATTGATCGCTTTGAACTTTTTCGAAGATGAAGTGAGTGATTGACCAGAAGCAGCGAGGACTTTGTCAGACCATTTTGTGACAGTTTGGCGAAGGAATGGCTCGATGCTAGTTGACGAAGTATAGACGAGTTAGTCTCACCCCTTCACGAATCGAGGTAGTTTATGGACTTACGTAGTTTCGAGTTGGGCAAGATCTTTCAGTGTGTCAAACATCCAGTCATCTGTGTCACCTTCATCGACGGCTCTTCTCTTCCTCTTCCTGCTCTCGCCGAAACCATCTTCTACTTCAATCTTCTCGTTCTCCTTGATCAGATCTTGTCGTAGCGAGAAGAGCTCTTCGCTCAAAGAAGCGAGTTCTGAAAAGGTTTGTTGCACTTCGGTAGTGAGGTCGGGATGAGAAAAGTACGTGGGTGCGAGAAGAGGCTGAGGGAGGAGGTTGGAGGCAGCGGTGGCTTTCTGGAGACGGATTCGAGACTCGAGAAGATTGTCGCAGAATGCCTGATTGGAACAAACTCGTCAGCTCACAGTTTCTGAAGAATTTGTTTAATCGAAAAAGACGACATACCAATTGTTTCTTGACATCTCTTCCTTTCTCGACATCGGCACTGGCAGCTTGCTTGAGCTCCTTCATCATGACTCGTTCGTCTTGCTGTTTCGCCGTAGCTTTTTTCGTAGATTTCTTTGAAAGTTCCTCTTCTTGGTCCTCCTCGTCTTCTTCTTCCTCCTCCTCCTCCTCCTCCTCCTCCTCCTGCTCATCTTGACTCTGATCATCCTGAGAGTCTTCTTCTTCATCTTGGTTCGAGTCCTCATCGGTTCCAGCAGGACCTAGCAAATCCGCGAACTCTCCTTCGTAAACTTCCTCCTCACCATCATCTGATCCGTCTCGCTCTTCTTCCTCACTCATCCCTTGGCCATCGCTTTCGTCTTCGTCTTCATCATCATCTGAGCCGTAAAGAGCTTTCCTTGAAGCTTTCTTTCCTTCATATTTCGAATCTACGATAGCTTCTCCTTTCTTCCGCAATCGACTCTCACTGTTTCACGTGCCGCGATCTGATCAGCTGTATTCCTCAAAGCAATCTTGAGCTCGGGAAACTCACCCAACATCTACATAGTCTTGCCTAGCGGCGTCTAAATCTTTTTGATCTTCACTCTTCTCGGCGTTGTATGTTGTGTAGGCGTCTTCTGGATCGAAATCTATTACAGATGTAGTCTCGATGTATTGGTGAGCTCCTTTCAGACAGCCCAATAGCGATGGAAGAAGGGGAGACAAACCTTGAGGAGTTGGTTGTTCGATTTGAGCCAATTGCTCAGCTAGAGTCATTCGTTCTGTACGGCGAAAGGTCAGCTTGTGCTCCTGATCTCCTTTCAAAGCCGTGGGATACTTACTCGACATGTTCGGAGGATGATGGAAGGGATAGGAGGGAATCGAGAAAAGTCTCAGAAAGTTGATCCACTCGAGAGTTGCATCCATTCACTACTACTAATACTACTCGAGATGCGATCAGCTACGCTCAATGTACTATCCTCTTGCTCTAGAAGCGCTTCTCTCCGATCCCTCCCTCACCTTCGACCTTTACCTCTCCCTCGTTTGATTCCGTCATCTCTCTCCTCCATCTCTCCCCTACCACGGCTATTCTCGACCTCGACTCTTCGCTACGAAGCTGCACCGAGTACTGGCACCCCCATTGGACGCATAGAACGGAAATTGAGGATCATCTTCACTTGCACCGCCCCGGTCCCTCTGGACCCTCAACAGAGCCAGGCAGGAGCTCCAGCGAAAGCTTGTGGTCATAGATCGAGTCATGAATTCTCCAAGAGAAGTTACGAGAAAGGAGTAGTCATAGTTCAATGTCCCGAATGCAGTAACCGCCATTTGATCGGTAAAGTTTTTCTTCTCTATCCCCTCGCACTTGCCTCGTCAATCCAAACTATCTGCTGACAACGCTGTCGCTACGATCACGTTGTAGCCGATCATCTCCACTGGTTCTCACAGACTCCTTCACCTCGTCATCCGACTGGTCAACCGATAGGTCAAGAAACCCCTCGAACAATCGAAGATATCATGAGGGAGAAAGGCGAGGAAGTCAAATGGATCGACGAAGGGGATCAAGGCGCAACGTTGGAAGTTCCTCCGCCTGTCGAAGAGGGAGAATTACCGGGAGGAAAGAATTAAGTGACAAACAAAAGTCCTTGTACCGGTTTTGGTATAGAGCAGAAAACACCGTAGAATATAGAGCGATGTAAATAGATTATGATGGACCCTCGAATGGTTTGGTAGAAGGAAAAGAGGCAGCTATGGAGCTTGAACGCAAGTTATCATCCCATTCTCTTATTTCGTCCCGCACCTTGTGGCAAGGTGAAGGCGAGGTGAAGACATTCCAAAACGAGAGACGAGAGACGAGAGACGAGGGACTCCACATTGCTCGTCTTCAATCTAGTCTGCGCTTGTAGAGGGCCAGGCTCAGAATTGCATCGAGTTTGGATCTCAACGAGGCTCGAACGAATCTTTCCCGCTACTCGAGAGTTCTCGAGCTCCCCTTCAGACGGCGTCCAACTTGCGATATGACGATAGGGTAGAATGACACAAGAAGGACGAAAAATAGATGAAGAATGAAAGCGAAAAGCGTACAAGAAGAAAGTAAAATACAATAATCATCAATCAGCTAGCATCAATTCTGTTTTCCCAAAGTCTCTATAGCTGCAACAAGGGAGGAAAGACAAGTCGAATCGAGTTGGAGGTGATCGTGACTAGGCCTTTACTTTTTTGCTCTTCGACTCCTCACCATCTTCGTCAGCCTTTCGCTTCTTCTTCTTGTCCTTCTTCGATGGTGAAGCGGCAGCTTCAGATCCAGCTTGGGCTGCGGCCTCTGCGGCCTTCTTGGCTTCCTTCTTCAATCGCTTGCGTTCCTTCTTAGCGGCCTAGCGATTTGTAGGATTGGACTCGTCAGCTAAGAGTTGGGAAAAAGAGACCGAAAGCGAGGTCTCGACTTACCTCGTCGTCACCTTCAACTTCACCGACGACGACAGACTCGTCGGCAGCTCCGTTCTTCTCACTCTTTCTTCGCTCCTTCTTCTCCTTCTTCTCTCGCTTCTTGCGTTGTTCCTCGGTTTCCTCGACTTCCATCTTCTCGACACCTTCTTCTCCACCCTTTCCGGGTTCGACACCGGTAGGTACCAAACTGACCGCATCGGCACCAGAGTTGTAAGAAGCTCCGTTCCCCGAAGGTTCGTAACGTTTTTGCTTCTCTCCTCCGTTCGCCTTCGAGAGAGATCGTAGAGAGGTGTGTCCGATACCGGCTTCGAGTTGTCGTAGTCGAGATTCGAGCTTGGCGCGGTTTTCGATACCGATCGTTGCGGATTCGGTGGAGGATTTCGAGTCGGCGTCGGCGAGAGCATCGAGACGGATTGAGAGAGCTGCCTTGGTAGCGACCATACGAGCCATCTGAAGAACGAGCGTACTGGTGAGAAATGTCCAAGAATGAGGAGAGGAAAAAGATGAAGCTAACCTTTCCCTTGAGTTTTTGCGGAGCTTGACCAACGAGGGAAGCGTGGAAGATTAAACCGTATTTAGGAGTGTCGTGCTTGGTCTTGAGAGCACGGAAGAGAGCCTTTTCGGCACCGAGAATTTGAACGGTCGAAGCCGGGTGTTTGGCGAGAGACATGAGGGAACCGGCGTGAGCGATCAAACGAGCTCCGACGAGCTCTCCGACGAGGGCGGTAAGGTTAGGAGCGATAGCGGCCATGCGGTTTCGGAGGTACTCGTAGAGTTCGGTTCGGTATTGAGTGATCGAGATAACTTGGTCGCAGAGGAGGTGAATGTGGTCGAGATCTTGTTCAGAGATTTCAGTTCCCATGGAAACAGCAGCGGCAGACTTGAGGGTCTCTTCGAGTTCTTCAGGGAGGACGTGAGAGAAGTCGGTAGTGTTGTAGTTGGTTCGGAAACCCATAGCTTTGACAACCTTGGCGTAGGTGATGTTTTCGGTAATAATTTTGCCCATCTCGGGGAAGTGCCATCCGTACCATTCCTATTCAACGAGACGAATCAACATTAGTCTAGGCATTCGCTATATATGGAGTTGATCGTCGAGTCTCACCTTGACCCTCATGGAGTAAATGTTGATCTCCTTGTCGAGATCGTCGAGGAGAGCAATGGCTTGAACGACCATGGTATCGACCTTGTCGGGAGAGAACTTGAGCTTGTATCGAGAAAGGGAGTGAGAGAGACCGAGTTCCATGGTGGAGAGATCGCGAGGGTCGATGTCACCGAGGAGGGAGGAAAGTTGTTGACGGATTCCACGGTAAAGATCTTGGGTAGTAGAGTCGGAAACGACAGAAATTCCCTCGAGCTTCTTTTGGATGGCACCAGCTACACGTTACCCGGAGAAGACGGATTAGTTACGCTTGCTCGGGACAAGTGAGGAAGAGTGAGAAAATCGATTTTCACTTACCCAACTTGGGTTCAGAAACGGCGAGCTTCTCGTTCTTGAGCTTCTTGTTTCCGGTGATCTCATCAGTGAGGAACTTCTTCAAGCTCTTGGAAACCTTTCCCTCTCCGATAGCGGTCATGTCCTCGACTGCGGTAGCGGTCGAAGTAAAACGGTGAATCGCTTGGAGTTTGACGCTGTCAGGGAGAACAGTTCATTCCGGTCAGCTCAATGCTCAGAACGATAGAACAGCTCATACAGGTGTTTCCCGCGATATGACTAGCTCTTCATGACCAGACTGAATGCATGCATTCTCCGACTTTATTTCCATCTGACCTCAATTTGCCTCAAAACCGCCGTAGAGCTGCCCTGTCTGCCTGCAAAGCGATTTTGTACAGTTTCTACACATTCTGGAGGTAGTTCAAGCGAGCTCAGGATGCGTGGAGTGCGAGTTTGAGGGCAACTTGAAGAAGTAGAAACTTTTTTGACGACGACGGCTGAGGCTTTGGTGTTGGCTGGGATTGTGGAGGGAGTATACTAACAGGTTGTTGGCACCTTCTTCAGTCTCGAACTGCTTGTGGATGTCTTTATCCTCGAGTTTGCCATCTTTGACCTTGAAGAGGGCGAGTCCAACTGCCGATTCGAAAAGAACGAGCATCCTAGCTGTCGACGATTTGGCGAGAGGACTAGGAAGAGAAAGAGGGAGAGTGTCGAACGAGCGACTATAGGGGTGGAGAGGATCTAGGAGAACGGATGTCAAGAAAAACTTTGTTGTAATTGACAGAAAATTGTTGATTACAATAGGGCAAATTGATTTCGCTAATTCTATTATATTTGCCGACTCCTCCTTACCTTTCCAACTTCTTCTCTCCACCTTTCTCACTCCCGACCATGAGTTTATTCTGTTCTATCAGTGGACAACAACCGCTGAAACCGGTGGTATCAGTCAAGTCTGGACAAGTGTTTGAGAAGGAGTTGGTTCTAAAGTACTTGCGCGACAACGATCAGAAAGATCCTATCACGGGAGACACTCTCAACGAAGATGATTTGGTCGACGTCAAGACTGGTGAGTCACGCTTATGTCTTAACTGTCTACAGACGCGCACAAGAGGGAGAGATGGAGATGAACAAGTTGGCAAACTCGAGTAGTTGCCTTCCTCTCGATCTCTCCTCTCGTGTGTAGCTCGAGTATCCGTAACTGACTAGTCTATCTTATTGTCCACCGTGCGTAGCTCCTTCCGCTCCTACCGCTCCCCCTCGCGCACCAACTTTCACCTCAGTCCCTTCCCTCCTCCACACTCTTCAACAAGAATGGGATTCTACCATGCTCGAATGCCTCGAGCTGAGAAGACAAGGTGCAGAACTCCGACAAGAACTATCTCACGCTCTCTACAAGGAAGACGCCGCCATGCGAGTGTTGGCACGAGTAACGAGGGAACGAGATGAGGCTCGAGAAGCACTCGCCAGCGTCAAGGCTACTCTAGGTCCCGCATTCTCGAACGGAGGAGGCGCCAGTGCTGGTGGAGACGCAGAGATGGAAGGTGTAGAGCAGCCTCAAGAATCTTCGGGACTACCAGCAGACGCGAGACAAAGAGTTGAAGAAACAAACGCAACGTGAGTTTCACTCACTACCTCCAATCCTACCAGATTCAAGCCTCTTATTGAGTTTCCCGAATTTTAATGACAGACTCTCCGCTACTCGCAAAAAGCGAAAGCCTGCTCCCGACGCTGCCTCTCCCGCCGAAATGAAAACATACACCGAAACTTCCAACATCCCCTCCGTTCACGGCACCAAGCCTCCTGGTGTTTCCGCTCTCGCTCTCGCCAAAGATGCTACCATTACCGTTACTGGAGGGTGAGTGCAATCATCCGAATCTATGCTCTCTTCTGTTGCTGATTTGCTGCTTCTTTACGTTCACAGACTCGACAAGAACGTTCTCCTCTACGACCGAACCACTTCGAAAATCCTTGCGACCCTCAAGGGACACACCAAGAAGGTCACCTCTGTCGCCGTTTCCTCTTCTCTCACCGAAGAAGGTCTTCCTTCGTTCGTCGTTGCTGGATCTCTCGACAAATCGGTTCGCGTTTGGGCTCCCTCGGGAGGAAAATCGGTCTACGGAGTAACTGGCAACATCTCTCTCGGTAGCGAAGTCAACCAAATCTCCCTTCACCCGAGTAACTCGCTCGTCGGTTCGGCTCAATCTGATGGAACTTGGGCCATTCACGATCTCCAACCTTCTTCCGGCAAACCCTCTACCATCCTCACCGGTTCTCTCCCTGAAGATGCCGCATCTGGTACTTCTAACACCGCCATCTCTTTCCACCCCGACGGAGTCATCTTCGCTGTCGGTTCTTCCGATTCAAAAGTTCGAGTCTTCGAAACTCTCACTGGCAACTGTGTTGCGACTTTCGACGGACACTCGAGTGAATCTGGAGCTTCCGAAATCGTCAGTCTCGCCTTCTCGGAGAACGGTTACACTCTCGCCTCAGCTGCGAAAGGATCGAACCAAGTCAAAATTTGGGATCTACGAAAGTTGTCAAACTCTGCCAACATCGAACTCGAACAAGACGTTCAAGTCAACGCACTCAAATTCGATTACTCGGCACAAGCGTTGGCGGTTGTAGGAACGGATGCAAGGGTTTACCAAAACAAGAGTTGGGAATTGTTAGTCAAGTCTGAGGAGAATGGTGATCTGTTGACAGGTGTCGATTGGAGTAAAGACGGAAAGGAGCTCGTAGTAGCAGGTATTGACCGAACGGTGAGGGTCTTGAGTGCGGCCAAGAGCGAGTAGATGGTCGTGGAAAGCAGGAAAACGAGGGAAAATAGAAACAGCAGTACTTCTTCCTCATTCACCCTCATTTTCTCAAAATTGTTACCCTTCACCTCTTTTGTTCTCTGTAAACATCTGGTCGTCGAATCTCATTCGCCTGCGGAAAAACGGGACTTCTTTGAGCCTCGAGAAAAACCTATGACGACTCACAGCGAAAATCTCCACTTCGGATAAAACTTTCCCTTCCCTCTGCTTCTCCTTCGCACGCGGTGTTTTGTACCGCCGATCAATCTATACTCAGTACAATGACTTCCTCTTCAGCATCTGGATCAGAAACGGGTGAACCCGTTCTCGTTTCTCACCCTTCCTCGCCAATTCGGATGTCACCTCCTTCTCTCGCTTCAACCACCTCTCGTCAACCTGAACCGAGAATCATCACCGATACAGAGTCGAGGCAGATCACAGAACTTTCTCCTACTTCACCAACAAACACCACAACCGGGCTAGGCAAGAAGGGTCAGGCACAACTCGAACGACTCCAGACGAGCAGCGTTCTAGGCGGCACAGAGGCTGTCGTAGGACCAGCTCATGGAGAGGCACCAGAGTATATCGCAACTCTCAAGAAGCAAGAAGGAGCAGGAGGAGATACAGTTTCAGTTTCGGAAGAGGGAGACCAGGATGACGGAACTTCGAACAAAGGTCCAAAATGGTTGCAGAAAGTCAAAGATGGAGTGTCTAGTATCAAGGAGAAGGCGGCATCCTCCTCGGCGAGTATGAGGGATCGATCCGATTCGGCCAGCATCACTTCGAGCGTTTTCGCTCGCGACAGAAGTGGAACCAATCTTTCTCGAACTTCGACTCCTCAGTCTGAACGAATCATCACAGATGCTCACGGAAACCCTGTACCGGTCGATGTCGGTGGAACCGAAACTCCTCCGAGTGGATCTCTTCAAGCTCCTCAAGCGATCAAGCAAGGCGACTTCGCTCAACCCGGAAGTGCCAGTCTAGCCGACAGCACGACGACGAGTGTCAAAGACAAAGTACTCGAGCGCTTCGACGTGGAACCGAGAACGAGTCAGGAGAAGTTTCACTCGATGTTCAAGGATATTTCGAATCGCGAAGAATTGATCGAAGGTAACTTTCCTAGTTCTTTTTCGCGCTCTGAGCTCTGCAGAGCAGATTCACTGACATTTTTCTTTTCGTGCAGACTATCGCTGTGCGCTTGTTCGAGACATTCCCGTTCAAGGGAAACTCTATCTCTCCGAGCATTACCTTTCTTTTCACGCTGCTATCCTTGGTAAGCTGGACTGTCCTACCTTCAGCTGCACGCCATATACTGATTTGTATTCTGTCTCATCAGGCTGGGAGACGAATCTCACCATCCCTTGGTCTGAAATCGTTTCGATTGAGTAGGCAACACACTCCTCACTTTGACTTCTCTCCTTGAAAGCTGACTGACTCGTCGTCGCAGAAAACGAATGACTGCCAAAGTTATCCCCAACGCTATCGAGGTCACTACCCTTCATGCTTCTCACACCTTCGCCTCGTTCCTAGCTCGCGACGCTGCATTCAAGCTCATCGCTTCTATCTGGCAACATGTCCACCCTGGCGAAAACATGGCTCCCGACGCCGACGCAACCTCCGTGCCTTACGTAGCTGAGCCGGACAAGGAAGTCGAGAACGACGTCAAGAGTCAAATTTCGTTCGAAGATGAAAAGGGAGAAAAGAAATCTCACAAATTCAAGACTGGATTCGCAGCTATCAAGAATCACATGAGATCAGCTTCTCTCGACACTCGTAAATCTTCACCTACCGAAGCAGAAAAGGTCAAGAGACAGGCTCAAGCGAAAGGAGCAGGAGGAGGTCACGCTGCAACAGAATATGACGGACCGGAGTACAAGAACGAAGCTCTCGATTGTATCCTACCTACGAGTCCCGATAAGGCTTACGAGCTGTTCTTCTCAAATGAGGAGTTCTTGAAGAAGTTTTTGGAGGAAAAGGAGAATCTGAAGGGTGTGCACAGTTCAACTTCCACTTGACTTTCTTTTCTCCTTTCCTGACTGACTCTTCTTGCTATTCTGGGTTCAGAGGTCGATATCGGTCCATGGAAAGCTGTAGACGGTGAAGCTGCTTCGAAGGATGACGAGCACGCTTTGAAAGAACGCGACATGTCGTACCTAAAACCTCTCAACGCTCCTGTTGGTCCCAAACAGACTCATTGCATCATTCATGATAAGAATGTGAGTTTTGCTTGCTCTTTCAGATCTTTTTTGGCCAGACGCTCACTTGTCTCGATGAACAGGACCAAATGGATCCTGAAACTTGCATCTCGAACGTTACCGTTACGAAAACACCTGATGTACCGAGTGGAGACAACTTTTCGACCGTTACTCGTTCTACTTTCACCTGGGCTGAAGGAGGTGGAACTCGAGTCCGTGTAACCACTGAAGTCGAATGGACCAAGGTGAGCGAGCCAATTTCCCTTTCGTCGATTTGATTGAAAGCTTACGAGATCCGCTACTTTCAGGTCAACCGAATGCTTCGAGGTGTCATCGAGCGAGGAGCGATCGATGGACAGAAGACTTACCACAAGGATCTCGAGGAAGCAGTTCGAGCTCACATCGAAGCGAACAAGGACGAATATGGAGTCGAAACGTCTGGTGATTCAGCTGCACCGAAACCCTCAGGGGCATCGACCTCCAGTTCCGACACTGGTAGCTTCCTCGACTCCCTGCCCGTCTCTCCTGTCGCTCTCTTACTCGGTCTCGTCGTCATCCTCGCTTTCACCAATTTCTTCACTCTACTCTCTCTGCGCCATCAAGCTGCCGCTGCACGTTCAGCTCGAGTTGGACATCCAGCAGAAGTAGCCAACGCTGTCTCTCGAGTCCTCGGAGACTTCAACTCGCTTCACGAACAACGAGTCGCCGGTTCGACGGGAGAAGGAGTAGCAGGAGAAGTTCAGCAGCTGAAAAAGATGTTGGCTGGACTCGAAAAGGAGATTAGTCACATAGCCGGTAGGGTTACGAAAGCTGTAGGGCAAGTCAGAGAAGCTTCGGATCGAATGGAAGGAGTTCGAGCCATGCTTTGAAGGTGAGGTGTTGCTAATTCTAATCTTCCCTTGCTTCCCTTACACGTTATTCTCTACTACTATGCGGCGATGAGGATCGCGCCGTGTTGCTGTATTATATTCAGTCGCTCGGAATCTGGTAGTTGTATTTTTCCCTCGCAAGATTGTACCGCAATTTTTACCGCTGTGTCTAATCGGGTTTCAGTGCAACGAGAGAGTGTGTACACAACGTTCGAGTCCAAGGAGATTGGCAAACGAGAGCAATCGACTGTCTAGATGCTGCTGCAGTGGTGTCGAGAGAAGTGAAGGAAAAGCTGTCTCTCGCGAGAGCTCGACTTCAAAGCTTCGACTTTCCTTCGCTTTGTGAAATTTCCATCGTCTCGTCTTTGAGCAGTATCCCTGGCAAGTACAGAAGCCGCTTAGTGAGTTCGGTCAAATGAGGATACAAAAAAATGAACAAGAGATTAGGAAACATCAAACGTATTGAACTGGCGCATGTGCGAATTTCATACAAATGCTCTTTTCTATTCTTCCTATTCTCGTTTGGCACCAGATTTCACTAACTGAGCGTGATCGACACGGCAACTCGACAGCACTCGCAAGCTGTAGAAGCTTGTAAACACGAGTATACAAAGGCAAGAAAAGCTTTCCATCCGAGGTTGCGAAAAAGAAACAGAGCTCGAGAATTCGATGGCTTTGGAGTCTTTACCTGAAAAGAGAGTACCCGTCGCTCAAATGCGACGAGATTCGGGAACGAGAGCAATCTAGAGTATTCCGCAAAGAGATTCCGATAGGAGAATCGAGAATGATTACAGAAGTTAGGCAAAAGCTATTTCGATATGAATCGTTTGAGTCTCTCTCGGAAACGTTCTCGTAGCTCTCTCGATTAGAAGAGGCGAACAAGAGAAGAAGGAAAAGATAAAGCGCGAAAGAAAGTAGACAAGATTTCCATTGCTGCTTATAGTCTTATCAACGAAGATAGAGAGAGGAGGAAAGTGGAACAACAATGTATAAAAAAAAGAATGTCAAAAGAGGAGGTAAGAATAGGAGCTCAAAGCAAGAAAGACGAAGGAGGAGGAGAGGGAGTGAAGAGGGAGAATTGAAGTCAAAAGAGTAGCTTATTGACGTTCACCTCGAAGACGACGGGCAAGCTGGATATCCTTAGGTTGGATGGTGACACGCTTGGCGTGGATAGCAGCCAAGTTGGTATCTTCGAAGAGGGAGACGAGGTAAGCTTCGGCAGCTTCTTGAAGAGCCATGACGGCGGAAGATTGGAAACGGAGGTCGGTCTTGAAATCTTGAGCGATCTCACGGACGAGACGTTGGAAACTGAATGAGTCATTCAGAAGAGGGAGAATCAGTACGTGTGGAAAGAAACGAAAAGAGAGACAGAAAAGCTCACCGGTTGATCTCCAAAAAAAATTGAACAGCTGTAATCGAGAGCTTCTCCCTCGCGAATCTAGCCCAGTCTTGCTTGCAGCAATACAGACTATTGAGCACACATTAAACACCGACACTCTGAGCAACTCTCTGACTGCACGAAAGGAGCGTTGATCGAAACGAATCTTTTTTCAACCAACCTCTTCTCGAGCTACAGCTCTACCCGACTCCATACCAGTCTACAGATCCCTTGACTTCTCCGTCCTTCAACGACTTTGCTCCCACGAGTAGTCCCAGTGCCATCTTTGACAACCGGGAACTTCGCACTCGCCCTCGTTCAACGAAACCTCGTCCCAAGTAAACTGAATTCCTCGCTCCTCCATCTCCTCTTGTAGCCCGAGGAGGGGAAAGAGAGGTCGATCCGGGTTCTTCGGAAGGTTGCCGAATTCGAGAGAGGCGAGACGAGGAAGACGACGAAGAAGGCGAAGAATTTCGTCGATCGGGAAAATCGAACGGAAGTAGCTTTGGCGAGTCTCATGATGGATTGACGGGGTGTTACTGATCCACTGACACGCCATGAAGTCGAGAATCTCAAGGAGAGGGGAAGTGGAGGTGATTGCGTCGAGAAGTTGAACGGAAGGTCCAGAGAGATTCTGAAGAACGAGGACGGTGAGGGATGAGAGCTGAGTGGAAGCGAAGGATTCGATCGGAATGTCGGAGAAGGGATACCCCTCGCAGCAGTCTTGGTACGAGTTACGATAAGGTGGAATTTTGTGGGTACTGAACAAAATCTGAAGTGTTAATTTGCGGATTCTGGAGGAAAGTCTGTCCACCACTCCAGCTATCTCTTCTGATACCATGTAGTCGAGTTGTAGCAGCAGCGTTTCGAGGTGAGAAGCATCTGAAGGGAAGAATTGGGCAACTTCGCCGAAAGTCGTCGCAAAGCGGTGGATCGACTCGATCGAGAGCGACTTGAGCTTGCGGTCCATCGTGCGAGTAGAAGACTGAGAGTCAAATTTGACGCCAACGAGATGAACAGCGTCCACGTTTGCGAATACTGGATTCGAAAGAGCGGAATGAACGAGAGTTGCGGTGATCCCTTCCGAATGACTGTCCCGAGACCGATAGAGCTGCGTCGGATCCTGAAGGACTAGAGTACGTAACGTGTCTGTTGAAGGTTCGAGAGCACGAGTGATCATCGAGAGTTGCGTCGCCGTATCGAAGTAGAGTTGAACTTGAACGAGCGAAGGACAGGCGCCGAGCATGCCCAGGAACCAGGCAGTGACAGGGTTCAGTCCTCCTCCTTCTTCTGTCTTGAATAGACGTCTCTTGTACAGTCCTCCGAAACGATTCGTCCAATCGACGAGATGGTCGAGAGATCGTACCAACTTTCCCAATTCTCGGTCGTTCGCTTCCAGAGTCGACAGCAACTTGCTCAATGTCCTGTCCAAGGTTCGAGGTTGTTCTTCCGAAGGAGTAGATGTAGATTCGGTCGCAGAGTCCTCGTCGTTCGTGTCGAAGCGAGGTCGATGATAAAGCAGACGGCGAGGGAGAGGGAGGAAACGTTGACAAGTGAGGGAAATCATTCGAAGATTCTCTTGTTCAGCGTCTGCTCGGAAATACCACTCGTGAGATGCGTTCAGTCGTGCGACAGAGTAAGGTGAGCTTACAGTCGAGTAGAGAGTCGGCTTCGCTATCTCTGACAAGGGAGAAAACGAGTTCGAGCACCTCCTCTGGTAAAGCTAAGAGAGGCATGTCTATAGGTCTTCAAGAAAGTATTTGAATCAGTAGGGGCACTCCCACGAGCGTCCTCGGAGCTCTAGAGAGGTTGATCAAGTCCAAACTTGATGACGAGCTGATTCAAGTCGACAACCTCTCCTGAAGGCAAGAGATTTCTCCCCGATTGCCTGTGTACGCTGTATAGATCCTCTGACACCATCCGTAGGCCCCACAAAACGATTGTACTTGAATTTGATCCCCTCATCTCCCCTCGTTCAACTTTCGATTCTCTGATCCAAGAGAGTGCGAGAGACTCACCGTGAGCCCCTGTGTGTGCGTGATCGTTCTTTACTCCGAGTGACTAGCTCCTAGATCCTATTGTAGTGATGTCGAGAGAAGTGAGAGAAAAGTTGCCTCTCTCGAGCTCGACTTCAAAGTTTCAACTTTCGTTCGTTTTTGTGGAAGTCCTAATCTTTTCATCTTTTGAGCGGTATCTCTGACAGCGGAAGAAAGGCTAATCAAGAGCGCTGACAATGTTTTGTCAAATGAGAATACAAAAAAATGAAAAAGAGATTAGGAAACATCAAACGTATTGAGGTGGCGCATTCGCCAGGACAATACATTTGCTCTTTCTAATCCCTTACAATCTCTCGATTATTCTGCTCTCTGGCACCAAGTTTGTCTGTCTGAGCGTACTCGGCGTCGCCTGTGAGCTGCAGAAGATTGTAAAGCGAGTATACAAAGGCGAGAAAAGCTTTCCATCGGAGGTTGCGAAAAAAGAAAACTCAAAGCTCGAGAATCAACTATATGAAAAGAGAGTCTCGCTCAAAGACGATATCTCTGTCTCTCTCGATTAGAAGAGGCGAACAAGAGAAGAAGGAAAAGATAAAGCGCAAAAGAAAGTAGACAAGATTTCCATTGCTGCTTATAGTCTTATCAACGAAGATAGAGAGAGGAGGAAAGTGGAACAACAATGTATAAAAAAAAGAATGTCAAAAGAGGAGGTAAGAATAGGAGCTCAAAGCAAGAAAGACGAAGGAGGAGGAGAGGGAGTGAAGAGGGAGAATTGAAGTCAAAAGAGTAGCTTATTGACGTTCACCTCGAAGACGACGGGCAAGCTGGATATCCTTAGGTTGGATGGTGACACGCTTGGCGTGGATAGCAGCCAAGTTGGTATCTTCGAAGAGGGAGACGAGGTAAGCTTCGGCAGCTTCTTGAAGAGCCATGACGGCGGAGGATTGGAAACGGAGGTCGGTCTTGAAGTCTTGAGCGATCTCACGAACGAGACGTTGGAAGCTGATCAAAGAAGTCGGAGTCAGCTTCAGAAGACGGAAAGAATAAAGTTGAGGAAAGACTCACGGAAGTTTACGAATGAGGAGTTCAGTCGACTTTTGGTAACGACGAATCTCACGAAGAGCGACAGTTCCAGGACGGTAACGGTGAGGCTTCTTGACACCTCCAGCGGCGGGGGCAGACTTGCGAGCAGCCTTGGCAGCAAGTTGCTTACGAGGAGCCTTTCCTCCGGTAGATTTACGAGCGGTTTGCTATTCAGACGACGATGAATCAGTACCGTGCTCAGCGAGATAGTAAAGTATCAGAGTATAGCTCACCTTGGTACGGGCCATTGTGATTTAAAAGTAGAAGAAAAGTTTGAAAGTTGTTAAAATCCGAGGATGTAGATGGAGGAAAAGTAAGAGCAAAAGGTTCGGGGTCTGTGTCACGAAAAGTAATTCGGTCTGTTGTGTTGTTTGCCCAAGTTTCAGGCGGCTAGGTGGAGGTCGAAAAGTCGAAAAACGTTAAAATACGCATGAAAAAAACTTGAACCTCCGCCTAGTACGGCTTGGGAATTTGTTTACCTGAAACGCGCGTCTCAAATAACCCCACGTACCTCTTCTCACCTCTCTCCTTCTTACTCTTCACTTTACTACACTTTCAACTTTTTCACTCGAAAAAGTTACTTTACTCGCCTCTCTCACTCTACTACCCCTCAACCCCTTTAACCTTTTCTAAAACAATGTCTGGACGTGGAAAGGGAGGAAAAGGACTCGGAAAGGGAGGAGCCAAGCGTCACCGAAAAATCGTGAGTTGACTTCCTTACCTCGAATTCGATGGGTCAATGCTCGATCACTGACATTCTCACTTGACTACTCTCTCTTAGTTGCGTGACAACATTCAAGGTATCACCAAGCCTGCGATCCGTCGTCTCGCTCGTCGTGGAGGTGTCAAGCGTATCTCTGGTTTGATTTACGAAGAAACTCGTGGTGTACTCAAGATCTTCCTCGAGAGTGGGTTTTGACTCTCTTTTCTCGTCATCAACTAGACTTATCTCATGTATACTGACTATCGACTCTCTCTGCTCATTAGACATCATCCGTGATTCCGTCACCTACACTGAACACGCCAAGCGCAAGACTGTCACCTCCCTCGACGTTGTCTACGCTCTCAAGCGTGCCGGAAAGACTCTTTACGGTTTCGGAAACTAAAGCCTCAGACTCTCGTCTACCACCACCCATCTTCCTTCGTTTTTCACTCTCCCGAACCTTTTTTTTACAATCTCTTTTTTTATGATGTTTACGCACACTTGTTGTTTTAACAACCAACCCTCTCCCTTGTTAGAGATAGCTGCAATGCGCTTCTCTACGATACTCTTACCTTTATAATCGCACGAGAGATCGAGAGGCGAGAATCGTTCGAAAGCTCTTCGATTTCCTTCGCTGTTCAATCAGCTAGCTAGTTCACCTAGAGTCACCTAGCATCGAGTGTCTAGTCCCGAGTTCGATGAAATTCGTAGACTTTTGGATTCCTTTCGTCATCTCGAGTAGAGTGACGACGTCGAGACTCGTTTGGGAACGTTAATCTCTTGTCGTCTGCTCATTCAGCTGGATCGTGCCCTCGCGTCAAGTTTTGCTGATACGGTCACCGAGCTCCCGCTTCTCGTTGTCGAAGCTTCGGATCATGGAGCGCTGCAACATTTCGAAGTAGAATTGATCGGTCGAAGAGAATAGGGTATGCGATACGATTTCTGCGATTTGAAACAAGTTGTTGAGCTGCGACTGACTGACTTCGAGTAAAGAGAGAATCTTGCGAGCACTACAGATAATCTCAAAAGGACTGAATGAGTTGAGACGAACCTGCAAACATGCGATACAATCGAAGGCTACTTTCCGTTCTATTCCACTGTCCGCATTCTGACTCGCCTCAATCCATGAGCAGCACAATCCTCTCTACTCTATAGTATCCAAATACCGTCCGAATCTTAGCCTCACACGATCCGATTACTCTGGAGCTTTGACGAGCGAGAAGGGCGAGCTCTTTTGAGATTTCCTTTTCATTCGTTCGGAATCGCTTCTTTCCAACTGACTTTGTCTCTTCTCATGTCGAAGATCAGGAATCCGAGAGTGTCTGCAACGAATATTGACCACTGTTCTTTCGCTTGAGCAGCAGCTATGATGGATTCAAGAGAGTCTTGACGAATCACTTTGCAGCAGACATCATGACAATTTCTCTCTTTGCGACAAGAACGACATGTTACTGGTAACACACGAGCTCAAGGTCTTTCATTCCGATACAACTGTAACAACAATATTTCTCTTTACTCTGCGAATGATCGAAACTTGCCCCAAAAGAGGGAAAGAGTATTCCCGTCAATCGAGTCACCTCAAGTCTAATTCTACTGCATCTTCCAAAGTCATATTAGCCAGAGGAGGTTGATTGAGAACCCTAACCTCTTTCTCTCCTGTCGTATCTTGATCCTCTCCCTCGACTCCTTTCTCGACTTGGATCACAATCTTCTCCTTCTCGTTCAATCCTTCTCTCATTCCACCACCACCTTCTTGTTTCCGTTTCTCCAAAGTCGGACCCAATCTCTCTTGAACCGTAAACAGTTTTTCCGAAACGACTAGGTTTTGACCACTTGCTAAATTTTTCAAGATCGAAGATTCTTGTCGAAGGTGTAGAGATCTTCTTATCGAACGAGACAAGAATGATTCGAGTAAATCAAGTGGGAAAGAATCTGGGATCAAAGGTAAAACCTATCAGAAAAGAGAGCGAGAGAGATAAAGGCAAAAAATCTTTCAGCTTTCTTTCTTCTCCTCAATACGTGAAGTGAAAGAGTAGGGGAGAATGCGTACCTCTATAGTATCTAGATTGATAGCTTGAGTTTCCAATATCTTTGAAATCCTTTTCAATGCTGCTGCTGATCGATTTGGTTCATCAACCTCGCTGACAGGTTTCCCTCCGACTCCAAAACTCATCTCTACTAATATCTTTGCCAAATTCTTTCTCCTTTCCATTTCTTCTTCCCGTTTCCCGGCGACATGAGGTTTCTTGTGGTGGTGACCGAGTCGTTTGATAGGAGGTAAATTCAATTTCGTAGCGATCTCTTTCAGTTGAGACGATAGAACGATTGGATCTCCGCCTTGTGAAGCATAAGTTTCTGCAGTAGAGAAATCTTTCAAGTTGTTCAACAGTAGAGATAATGCTTGTCTATCTAGTTTCAACTGAAATCAATCCCACCAAGATTGGGAGCACCGTCAGTTTCTCTCAATTCAATTCAATGAAATGGAGATAGATAAATAGAGAGAGAGAGGGGTGGAGGGGAAAGTGATGATTCTTACTTTTCCATAAACTATCACTCTTTCAAAAGTTAAACCCCCTTTCAAACCATTCTTGATTTCCATTTCTTCTAATCGAGTTTTCGTATCGTTCAAATCGTATTTAGAAGAAGTTGTTAACAACAGAATCAGTTTGAGTCGAAGTTGATCCAGAGATGAGAATTGAGAGGATGCTGAGTATCGATCAATTAAGAAAGAGAGGAAAGTTGAGGAAGAGGAGGAATTAGTAGAATTTTGAGCGAACAGGGTTTCTATTTTTGACACAATTTGAACGAGAGAGGCGAGACTTCAGTTACCACCTAATCTCGAAGGTTGTATTGAGAGAGAGAGAGGGGGGCTCTTACCTTGTTCACGCAAGTGAGCTTTCGCGTCTGCATCTGATCCAGTCAAATCGGTTAATTTACCAAGGTAGCGTTTGACGAGGTCAACAAGTAGACTCGGATCCTAACAGGTACGAGATCGAGAAGAAAGTTCAGACGTCACGTACACTCATCTATACGAACGAGAAAGAGAGAGAGAGAGAGAAAATACTGACGGTATCTTTCTCTTGCAATACTGAATTCTCCAAAAACGAATCTGCAGCTTCTGGATCAACCTCTTTCATCTTATTGAACAATTCCCTCGTGTTGAAAGACAAACTCTGTTTAGGATCGTTGAAGAGCTATGAATGAATTAGGGATTTAAAAAAAAAAATCAAAAAAAAATCAGTCGATCTCGAGTCTCGCTGAAGAGAGAGAGAGAGGGAATTTTGATCTCACCCTTAGACCCAATTCTCTATCACGTTCGAGTAACCACAGACCATAAGTCTCAACTAAACTCTGATCTTTCAACTTCCATAACAAATCGAAAATTTGTTTGATCCCACCATTTTTTTCAAAATCTCTATCTCTATATTCACCATCTACTACCCTGTTGTTTTCAATCATCGCTTCCAATTGATTAGTATATACTTGAGAAGAGAAGAGCTACACTGACTGAGAGAGAAGCACTGACTTTATCCAAATTTTCAAAACTTTTTCAAACTTTCCTTTACTCAAGTTCAAATCGCTTACCAACCTTACCAATCCTCCTCCACTGTCTCCATCATCATCTCCTTGTCCTTGTTCCAGTAATTCTTGTTCGATAGATTCATTCCAAACGCAATCGTTTGAACTCGCCAATAAAACTTTAATATCCATAGGTCTACCTTCTTTCGCCAATAAACAAACCAAACTTGTATCTACCACCATATCAATTTTCCTAGAATCTTGAGTTCTTCTACCAGTAATTTTAGAACCTGGTGGGGGATGTTGTTCTCTTCTCTGGATTCTCCATTTCATTAAATAACTTGTCAAAGAAGAGAAAGCTTTTGAAACGAGTTTTGATCGGAGAGAAACTGTGGAAGGTGAAGTTTCTACTGAAGGTTCCAAGTGAGGTGAATAGTTGTGATTCAAATCGTCTAGTACTGAATCGCTCGCTCAAATTAGGAATAAGAAAAAGGGCATTAGCTTTTTTTGTTGTTGTTGTTGTTGAAATCGATAACAGCAAAAAAAAAGGGGAGAGAGACTGTTGAATTTTGACTGACTGTAATCGTACAAGTTTTTCTTACTCGAAACAATTTCTTGTAATCCTTTAAAAATTTCAACTTGATCATCTTTGATCAATTCCTTGATAGTAGAATTCAATCCACTTTCCTCTTCGGTGGCGGTGGTGTTGATGAATAGTTTGATTACTATCCTGGGATCACATTGAGATGCGAGGAAATGTTTGAAAGAGTTTTCGAAATCTAATTCTTGAATCAATTTCGAGAACCCTAGTTTGAGATGTAAATAACTCGATTCTATACTCTGGTAAAAGCTCAACAAATATTTATAAAGATCGTATTAGATGTGAATGTAATACTCCAGATCGAGAGAGAGAGAGTGTGTGTCAGAAAAAGAAAGAAAGTTGACTCAACGAATTCACCTTGCCCAATTCGATTCTTCTGATCGTAATCTTCTAGATTCTTCTCACATTCCTCTATTTTACCTTTCTCCAACGATTCTTCTTGTAAAACGAACCAATTTGGGGTGACTAAAGCAGAGATTGAATTTTTACCAATCAATAAAACTTTACTCCTGCTCTTCGTTATCCCTCCTCCTCTTTCTTCTATTCCTCTAGAAGTTGTTGTTGATTTCCTAGTTGGCGTAGAAGGTATACTATCACTAGAAGGTAACAAAGGTACATTAACTCTTCTCAATCTATCTCTCGAACCACCTCCTCGACCTCCAGATTCGAATTCAAACCCGTTTCTACTACCAGTATCACCAATTCCTTTCAAATTTTTGCTTCCCAAACTTTTATCCAATTGTATCCTCTGTTTCAGTTCTTGATTAATCAAATCATGTATCTCGACTGTATCGTTCCACATTAATCCGATTCCAAATTCTCCTACCTCTCCTCCTCCTCCTCCTCCCTCCTCTTGGTTCGA
The DNA here is from genome assembly GCA_010758995.1 of Sporobolomyces pararoseus. Classification (NCBI taxonomy): domain Eukaryota; kingdom Fungi; phylum Basidiomycota; class Microbotryomycetes; order Sporidiobolales; family Sporidiobolaceae; genus Sporobolomyces; species Sporobolomyces pararoseus. The sequence continues at coordinate 334,429 of RSDY01000004.1, read as the reverse complement.
GATTACAGCAAGGGAGATTAAATTCGATTCAGACCACTCTATAGTACCTCTACAAGGTTCTCCGAAACTGTTTATGAAAACTCCTAAACTTGTCGTACCAGTGTGACTAGAAATTAAAAAATCTTGTTTGAGATCTCCTACACAAACTATTGAAGGTGGTTGACGTGGATCTTCTTGACCTACAAAAGTGTCTGCTTCTTCTTCTTCTTCAACATCATCACCATTAGAAGGCGGGAATGAATCTGGATGAGGTGCTTGAGAAATTGGTAACAAAGGAAAAGCTTCTGCTTGTTCTAAATCTACCAAAGAATAATTCTCTTTATCTGCGATACAAACTTTACCTCTCGACAACCTACAAACTTGAACTAAACCACCACCGATCTCGTTCGCAGGGGGTAAAGGTAAATCTTTTAAAGATTCTAATCCACGTTCTTGAGAGATTCGGAACCAATGAATCGATTTATTTTTAACGACTACTAATTGTTGACTATTACCACTGCCACTTGAACGTACTCTTTGTTGCTGTTCTTGTGCATCTAAGGAATAAGTGATTACACCTCTGATGGCAGGGAATTGATGTACGTTCAAAGGAGATAACGAAGGTTTTAAATTATGAAACGTTAAAATTCCCTCTTATAACAATACCGCTTTGGGTCAGTTCATTTCTTCTCCTTCTATACAAGATGAAAGTCTTCGGGGGCTCACCAGATAGGATTAAAGCTTTGTTATCCAACAAGTTTAAAATTTCAAACTTTTCTATAAACCTCTTTGAACTCAGGTTCGTCACTTTGAACTCTCTCAATAATTCCAATGGAGGAGGAGGTATTTGATTTCTCCTCTTCCTCTTACTAGGAGTTGAAGGAGGTGGTGGTGAAGGTGATAAATCCATTAAATCGTCGACTTCTTCTTCTTCTTCTTCATTCTCAGCAAGTTTAGTTCCATAAATTTTAACCTGACTACTTGAAATATGATGCTCATTAGTCGTAACTAACCATAATTCATCTTTACCAACTACTTGAACATCTTGAAGAACTGCTCCTCCTCCTCCTCCCGCTCCAACAACAACGTTTCTACTAGTTGTTGATTCTACTACAGTGTTGACTAGGGAACTTATTACAGATCTTGCATTACTACTAGGTGTAGGTGAGATCGGTCTCTTAGAAGGAGGAGAAGAAAGAGGAGTTGTTGATGATGATGATGATGATGATGTGGGGTTGTTGTGAGGGAAGATTGGTTGGATTAGAGTCTCTAATCGATATTGAGGTGAGTTGATCTCGCTTGTATTTGAAGTAGCCACGGTGGGCAGAAAGTTGTTTTTCGGAGTTGAAGAATTTGAATGAGGTGAGAGTGAGAGAGCAAGGAAAGACGCTTCTTGTTTGTCAAAAGGATTATAATGCTATTTTTCAAAAAGAGAGTACAATCGCGAAACTTTCTCATTCAGTATGCGTCTTAACATGGGACTCACTACTGAGAGATTGTGGGTGATGGTTTCCTTGTTTGTGTTGACAGGAAAAAAGAAAGAACAAATTAAACGAAAACGAAACAATTGAGTTTTCTTAGGAAAGAATTTTCAACTCGAGAGAAGAGAAGGACAAAAGCGACAAGAAGCCATAAAGTAAAAACGGGAGATGGGTTGCAAAACGGAAAGAGAGGGGGAGTGACATAAAACCAAGAAATTCGGAAAAAAATAAAGGGATCGATGAGGGGAGGGGAACTCCTTTGATTTAGAGATCTAGTTGTTGTCTAACATGAGCTCTAATAGTTTCATCATATTCTTCCCTTTGATCTCGATACATTTTCTGGTATCAGAAAACAACGCAATGAACTGGATGAGCGTCAAAATCATCTGAGAAGAGACAGAATTTTTTGTTTTTTCAAAACTTACACAAGCGTCGATGTTAGCTCCAGATTCGAGATTAGGTTCTAGATAACAACCAAGCAACCACTCTTCCTACTGTCAGTTTTCCATAAACACATACATGAGAGAGAGTAGTAATTAAGTTTTAGTTGATTTTACCTGCCAACATTGAAATGACACTCAAAAGGATTTTCTCTACAGATTGTACAGGACTCCAACGTTCTGAAGCAGATTCGTAAGAGTTTGGATCATCTCCTGGTGCGTGCAAGATGGAGATACAAACTTCTCCGTTTGCGTAAACTATAGATAGATAGATAGATATTCAAATCAATATTCAGTCAGTAAACTCTTCTTTTCTTTTGAAGGTGTGAAGGAAAGGGAAGGGAAAGTTGTTAGACTTACTGTTGGGATGAAACAAAGGTGGATCAAACTTCATCTTTGTAAGTCATGTATTGGAAAACGAGACACAGTTAAGGTATAATCTTCTTCTTCCAAAGGAGAAAAGAAAGATAAAGAGAATCATTATTCTTACTTTAGGAGGTGATAAAGGATAATCTCTAGGGAATTTCAATTCTGCTTGAAACACTCCACCTTCGAAAGGAGTATCCTCTATATATACGATTTTCAATGTTTGTTACTTTCTACGACGAGATAGAGAGAGAGAGAGAGAATGAATTTTACCTGGACCTGAAATTAGACAAGACCAAGTAAAGAAGTCATCTTCACTGACTGGACCTGTTATCAGAGAGAGAGAGAGAGGAGGAGAGGAGTGAGGGAGTGATTCATCAGCTTAGAGACGAGAGAGTACACACGAGAGAGAGAGAAGAGAGAAGAGAAGAGGGTGTGTTGTTTACCTGCAGTAAACATTGAATCTTCATTCTCTGCAGCAGTTAATTGTTTGTACTAAGTAACGAGAGTGTGAGATGGATGAGTCGTGTTGAATGAGGAGGAGCATGATGAAACGGGAATTTGCTTCGCTCACCTCAGTCATGAGCCTTTTCAAAGCTGTATTCATTGCTCCTCTAGACATGATCTTGGTCGTCTCGTTTTGAAGAGTCGTAAGTGAAAGGTGTGTGTGATGAGAGAGAGAAAGAATTCCGGCAAGTACTTTGTTTCCCTCATCAACTTCAACCGATCAATTCAATCATCAGGATGTCTAGATTAGGACCGCTATTGAGAAGTTATACTACAATAGAAGATGAACAAGGCTTGATAGAGTCTACTATCCCTCAAGAGATTGCCGATGGTCAGTTTCCACCCTCCCTCCCTCTCTTCCCGACCTTCGCTTATTGTTGTACAACCTACCCTACAGGTCTATCTAGTGGAGAATGGAAACTGATAGAGATTGTCAAAGGTTTACAAGATAGTCTAACTAGTGAGAATGATAAAGTTAGAAGTAGAGGTAAACTCTCTCTATTCCTGTGTGCTCAGAGTTTGAGAGAGTTTGTACTGATTCGTGAATGTTGAGCCTTAGGTGTCGGATTATTATCTTCAGTAGTATTGAAAATGGATCAAACTTTATTAGATCGTCAAACTAGTAAAGTTTCTTCTCTCTCTCTCTCTCTCTTGTTATCGTGAGCTATGGAGTGAACTAACACCCGATTTTCGTACGAGATAGCCAAAGTTCTAACTACGTTCTTTACAAGTAAATTATCGGATACTCCTTCGTTGACTAGTTGTGCTACTGCACTTTCTCAATTGACGAAATGTACAAATTTTGGAATCGGTGAAGGTACTGAAGTTGTAAAAGGGTATCCTCTTTTCTTACTCTCTCTCTTACTTGGCTGAACTTACTGACACAAGCCCACGACGCATTCGCTTTGCTTTCGAGTGTAATAGGATTTTCGAATCAATAAATTTAAAATCTTATTCCCAATCTAACCGTTACCAAATCTATTTATTGTTTGACTCGTTGCTGGAAAATTCTAGACCTAGTTTGAAAAGGTTAGGTAAAACGTTTATACAAAATTATTGTCAATTGGTAGAAGGTGAAAAAGACCCTAGAAATTTAATGATTAGTTTCAGTCTAGTTAGAATCATATTATTAGAATTCAATCTAGAAGAGGAATCATCATCCAATCAAGGTCAAGGAGAAGGAGAAGGTTCATCAAGTTTAGTAGAAGATTTATTCGATATAACTTTTTGTTATTTCCCAATCACTTTTACTCCTCCGAAAGATGATCCTTACGGTATAACTTCTCAAGATCTAATAACTAGTTTGAGAAAGTGCTTGAGTTCGAACAGTAAATTAGGTCCTTTGGCTTTACCTTTGTTTTTAGATAAACTTCAAGCTAGTTCAGAGAAATCAAAACGACAAACTTTACAAGCTTTGATAGAATGTTTCCCGATTTACGGTGCTAAAACTTGTGGAGAATGGTCTCAAAGGTTTTGTGAAGCTTTATCTTTGGAAGTGTTTCATGCTACAGAAACTAGTTTACAAGATTTAGCATTAGAATCTTTCTATTCTTTGTTCAAAACTCTTTACCCTGACACACAGAGGGAACAAGGAGAGGATACAGAGATGAAAGAGGTAGTAAACGAGGAAGGAGAAGAGGAGGAAAAAGGTATCGTAGTACAAGTAGTTGAAAACAGTTTAGAAGAATTACAAGAACCTGAAAAGAGGGACGCAAAACCCGCCATGAGGATCTTGATCGTTGTAGCAGCGAGTTCGAAACGTTTAACCAAGTACGTTTTGAACAAAGTTTTACCAAAACTATTGAAACTTTTACAAGATCCCGATCAATCTAGTTTGAGACCTTCGATTTTATCTCATTTGTCAACTTTATTGGAATCACTCTCGACTTCTTCTACCTCCTCCTCCTCCGACGGTTCGAGTTCAGAAGGATTACCTTTGAACGTTTTACCTACTAAATTAGATTTCTCTTCTTCTACTACTTCTTCTCCTCTCGCTCCTCACAAAGATACCCTCTTGTCACTTTTAACTTCTTCAACTCGATCATCTTCTCAACCTTGTAGGATCCCAGCTCTACAAGGTTTAATCAGTTTGATCACGTTACCTGGATTTTTAAATCTACAAGAAATCGAATTCGTTTCATCAACTTTCAACGATTTGGTAGTATCGACAGGAGAAGTAGAAGGAGGAGGAGGAGGAGGAGGAATCAATAATGATCTTGTAGACGAAGATTCATACGATTTGGCGTTATCAAATTTGATAATCGTTTCAAACCTCTACCCAAAGATTATAGAATCTACTACTCTACCTGTACTCTTTTCTCAATTACCTACAAGAGGAGGAGGAGGAGGAGGAAAAAATTATACTAAAACTCTAGCAGCTTTGGCAGCTTTGTCATTACCTTCAGATTTGTTTGAATTCTTCTCATTGAGAATGATTTCTAGATTAGAAGAGATCCTTTCTTTACCTCTCACCTCGACATCGACTGTTACGACGAGTGATGTGACACTTTACGCACATCATTTATTGATCACTTTCAAGAGTTTGATCAAGGCCAAGATTGAAAAGAAGAAGAAACGAGGTGGTGAAAGTTTATCATCAGTTGATTTTGATAAATTTTTAGATAATGGTTTCTTGATTAAACTTTTGAGTTATTTCATTTTACCAACAACTGCATCATCAGTACAAGGAGGAGAAGAAGAGGTTGTTGTAGTCGCTATGGATAAAAGGTTATTGGTAGATATGGGTAAAATTTTAGAATTGATTTCAACTAGAATTAGTATAGAGTCAGCCTTTTTCCTCTTCTTTACTCTCGACCACTGTTTTTTCGGTTGCTGACACTTTCTCGGTGAAGTATAGACGTCAAACTAATTTGTTCAGAGCTATGGACGAAGCTTTCAGGAATGGAAATTTGAATTCTCTCTTGGGAGGAACGACATCTCAACTCTCTTCTTCTTCTTCTTCCGATCCTATCAGTTTCTCTCCCTTTTCTGTAAGTGTATTACACTTCCCTTCTTTCTTCGTCTCTCTCTCTTCATCTACAGCTTTTTCGAGCTTCTAACTAACCACCACCCTTTTCACCTTTGTTTCTTTCTTTTTTTTTTCAGTCCACCTCTCCTACATCTCAACAGAACCTTCAAACTCTTTACAGTTCACTCCTAGTTTCTCTACACCCTACCGTCCCAATCCTTTCGAATGAACTAGTCTCACTCTTGAACCTTTTACTCTCTAGATCTTTGATCAGTTTGAACGAATTAGGATTACAGACTAGTTTGTTTGGATTGAGTAGCTCGATCAATAAACGTTTAGGAGGACAAGGACAAGAAGAAGGAGAGGTTGTGAGAGAGTGGTTGGAAGGGAAAGAAGTTAAGGAGTTTTGGGAATTGGAAGTGATTGGTAAGGATGGAGGAGGAGATTTGGAGAGGAGGAAAAAAGCTTTGAGAGTTTGGACTTGGGTCAGTCTTTTTCTTCTGTATCTTTCTCCTTTCTCCTAAAGAGAGACTATCTTGCTCTCGAGAGTGCTCTCACTGTAACCGATTGACACTGAGTTGATTGTTTTTGAACACAGATTTGTAAAGCTTTAATAGTTAGATCTGATTCATTAGGTTACAAAATGGTTGAACAATTGTTATCCCTTTTCAAAGATCCTCAATTAGGTAGAATCGCAGCTGAACAATTAGGTGTCATTGCTAGCGAGAGTGATAAAGTACTTTGTAAAGAAAACTTTTCAGTTATAAGGGTAAAAGAAAAAAACATCTTCATCTCTCTCTCTCTGTCTCTCTGTCTCTCCGAATAACGAGTGACTGATCGAACCTGGTATCGTTGTGTGTATAGTTATTGTACAAACAAAGATTCTTTACGTTCTTGTTACCTAAATTAGTAGATGCTCATCAACAAGAACAAGAAAAGAAACGACAAACTCGAGATACTGAAAGTACTACGACAAGTAGTACAGATACTCAAGCAGTTTATTTGATCGCTCTATCAAGTTTGTTACAACATATTCCGAAACAATTAACTTTGACTGAATTACCTAAAGTAAAATTCAAAATTCCTGCTTCTTTTTTCTTTCTCTCTCTTGCGTGAATCGATAAAAGCTGATCATGCCATTTACTTTGGATCGGTTTTGATTGATAGCTCCTACCACTTTTGATCACCTCTTTAGATTTACCAGATCCAACCTTGAGATCAAACGTGATTGATACACTAGGAATCTTGGTGAAAGAGATTCCAGAAACTTTAGAACCTTTCATTAGTTCAATCGCTACGAAAACTATACGTTCTGCCGTTGGTAACGTCAAGGAAGATCGTTCTTCAGGTTCAATCGTACGTTCTTTTTTTTCTTTCTTTTATCTCTTCGTCGTCTTTTCGGAACAGTCTAACGTGTAGATCTTGCGCTGTTTGTGTGTGATTTTAGAAACTTCGATTATCTTCATTAAATTTCTTGACTTTGTTACCTGAGCATATCCCTTACTTGACTTTACATCCACAAAAACCAATGATCCTGAAAGAATTGGGTAAAGCGATCGATGATCCAAAGAAAGAAGTTAGGAAGAGTGCGGTTGAATGTAGGAGTAAATGGTTTAGTTACAATTGATTTTCAAAATCCTTTTTTTGGATTTCTTTTTTTTGGAAACCGAGATCAAAGAAATCTCGTACTTTTGAACGAATTCGAATCTTTTAAGAAGGAACATTCCGAGAGGAGAGAGTACATCTGCTCGAGCGATTGCTGATCTGCTTGATGATCTCTCGGTACAAGTCAAGGACCACAATGTCAAAACCGAGCAATGCTGAAAAGATTTGAAAAAGAAACTATTTGCAAGGTCGGGCTACCAGAGGTTCCGTAAAAGGGAAGAGGGGGATCCAAAAACTGACAGAACGAAAAAGTAGAAGAAGAGAAGAAAAGAAAGGAATTTTGAACAGAGAACTAGCTTTTGGCGCTCCTTAGAAGAAGCCGCCTCCAGAACGAGGTGCTCCTGCTCTCGCTGATAAATCTCGACGCTCTGCAGCAGAAAGTCTACGAGGTCGGTATCCTTCGTGTCGTCGGACTCGACGTCTGCCTGGACTCATAGGAGTATCCGACAAGTTGGCCTCTTCTTCATCCTCGAAAATCGTTCCATTCGAAATAGGACGTTGAGGAGGCGTCTCACGTTGAGGTTGTTGAATCTGACTAGGGAATACCGAAGATTGGACGTCGGTAACACTGTGATTTTTCGCGTGACGGTAGATGCTAGCTGATCCCTGCGAATCGGATCCGAAGTGCTCAAGCTAAACGAGGTCCTCATCAGCTCGCTTGCACCCAGAGAAGTATGTGATGTAGGACTCACAGACTGTCCACCGTGCTCTGTGAGGACTCCAGTCCCTTTACTGTCTCCCTCGTCACGACGCTTCGCTTTAAACCTGTCGAGGAGCTTCGAGGGTGACACGATCCGATCCCTCAAAGAACGGCCCGAGCTCGACCCTCCACTCGACTTTGTATTTTGCCTAAACACTACTTGTTCCGGCGAGGGAGGAGTAGAAGGAGTGACTGGAGATTGAGACTGAAAAGAAAAAAAGAAAAAAATCAGCTGAAGATGCCCAAAAAAAAAAAAGGGCAAAACCTCGCATTCGGTCTCGCCTTACCGAACCAGTAGCGAAGCGCTCGAGGCTGAGTGGTCGCTCTCCCTCTGGCCATGGAGTCATACTCGTCAAGTCGCCCTTTTGGCGCGCCCAACGAGAAGTGTCGGATCTCTGGAGAGTCACGCGAGTATCGTTAGTCATAGATTTCACGCGTTGAAGGATACGAGAACACTCACATCGTTTCGTTGAGACATCTCGCCGATGACAAGAAGAGGAGAAGAGAAAACAAAAAAGCCTTACTCTGTCAAATACCACGCCTTTCGAAAAAAGCGCCCTTTGCGTTTGCTCGGGAGCGAGCAAAGCGTATTACCTGAGCGTCCATTCAGCCACAGCGCACGTTCGTTCGTCGTTTGTCTTGACCACCCCTGCAGGAGAGCCTCGACCGCGAAAGGGGAAAAAATCGTTGAACCGGCGATTCGTTGCTCCGAGCTTGACCTTCGTGGAAACCTCTCCCATCTCTCGTCGAGCCTGACCCTACCATCTTTGCAACACATTTGAGAAGTATCTTACACAAACAGAAGCAACGGGCAGCGTAAGGAAAGATAGCATCGCAACTGATCAACATTTTTCCAAACTTCTTTCTGCCTCCAATCTGCTGCGTCCGACCCACCTCACTTCTTTCCTTTCTTCTCATCGAGGTAGTCAACGAAACTCTGAGGGATCAACTCAGAGTTCTCATCGGCGTCATAAAAGACCTTGATCCCTTTCTCGACGAGTCCATCCAAAACCTCCTCGAAAATTCCTTGATCGTACAACCCCTTGACAAAATTCTGCAACGAGAGGTACTCGAGTGCATACTCCTTGTTCTTGTTGATCGGATTGACAATGTTTTCGAATTGCATGAAGATGTTGTCCAACGATTCAGAGAAAACGTTGATACCGATCAACATGATGGCGTATTTCGTATCCTCCTCGATGTAAGAATCTTCTGCGATGATGGCGAGGTGAGAGAAGACTCCATAGTATTCGAGGGAGGGAATCCAGGGGAATACGAGGATCTCGAGTTGTTGTAGCAGTTCGTTTCTCGTTACGAGAACCTCTTCGACGTGAGGGAATTCTGCTACCTTGGCATTCCTCCCTCCTCCTTCCGACTCTTCCAATGCTTCGAGGTATGGAACGTTGGAGCGGAACGACAAGATAGTCGTTCCCTCTTGTTGATACGGACGGGACGCAGGAAATGTAGGACTTTCGAAGAGGGTGATGTCGTACATAGTTAGGCGACGAAGGGAAGGAACATTCTTTGGGTCGAGAAACTGAATCCACAGAGGAGATCCTCCGCGGTGAGAGATGATTGAGAGAGTGTGGAGGTTCCTGAAGAGTGACGGTTGAAGAGTCGGACGTGAAATTTCGATACGAGGTTGTTCATGAATGTCTCGAACGATGATGGTTTCGACTCCTAGAAAGATACTTTTGGTTAGAGATAGAGCGTGTACGAGAGTAGACATGTAGAGTCTCTGCTTACCTAGAGTCTCGACGAGGTTCCCCTCCAAGAGATCTCGGACGCAACCTCCTCCCAACTTACAGACAGCCTTCTCCTTTTCACCTCCTTCGACATCCGTAGTAGTAGAAGTATCTCCATCGAAATGAGCATCCAACTTGTGTACCTTGAGACTCCACACACGGTCGTTGCCTAGAATCGATACCTTTTTGATGAGCTTCTTCGCTTCTTGACTGATGTTGGCGAGTCCTAGTCGATTGTGCTTGGTTTCGATTCGTACATGAGAGTAGAGGAGAGGTTGAACGATGATCGAGAAGGTCTTTGAGCAGTAGGACAGCAGGGCGAGATCGTTGGGAGAAGTGATGAATTGGAACAGTTCTGAGAGGAGTTCGGGAGGTAGACTCGGTGCAGACATTGCTTGAAGCTGGCAGAGATAGTTGGGTAGGAGAGAAGAGGGGAAGAAAGGAGAGAGAGAGAGAAAAGGAGTGTGCAAGAATGGAACAAGGGGAAAAATAGGAGAAGAGAGGAACTTGCTCACCGACTCGCGTGAATATCTTCGAGCAAAAGCAGCTCTCACCAGACACGTGAAGCGACAGAAGGCTTGTAGAAATGGATTGCCACGGGAAAAACAAAACTACAAACGAGCTACCTTTTTCATCTTTTTTCTTTCTCCTTTTCGCCTCGTATCAACCTACTCCTCCATCTTACTACTCGCCAACGCCGTTGCATCTTTGTTCCTCTTGAGAAAATCGATGAAGCTCTGAGGTACCATCGAACCTGCTTGAACTCCTTCGTCATAAACCTCAATTCCTTTCTCCTCTGCGAGATCGAGAATTCCAGCCCAATCTTCAGGCAAGCCTTTTCTCCCACATGGGATACACAAAGCGAGATACTCTAAGGAACAGTGACGTTTCTTAATGAGTTCTTCGAGGGAAGAAAAGACTATCTCGACTCCTTCCGCCATCCCGTGGTAATCAAACAGAGTTCTAGCGTACTTGATCCTTTTGTTGTAAGGAGTGTATCTGGACAGGAGTGAGAGATGTTTGTACTTGTGAGAGGCGGAGGATGGGAGGTCAAAGTCGGGGGCGACGAGGAAATCGAGTTGGGGAAGAAGGTCAGTTTTACGAAGGATATCACTGACGATCGAGACTTCGACGAGGTGAGGGTGATCCTGCATGAAGGAACCGATAGAAGCTGGATTGTCGAGATGAGAGTAGTTCGGATCGAGGCGGGTCAACCCAAGTCGATTGCGAGGTTGAATCCAAGTAACATCGTAAATCGCCAAAGAACGGAGAGAAGGGAGGTTCTTCTTGCGCAGAACAGAGTTCCAGATAACTGCACCACCTCGATGAGAAATGATGGTGAGATCGACGAGATTGCTAAAGCCTTTCGGGTTGACGGAGGGGATTGAGGAGATTGCGAGAGGATCTTCTATGATGTCTCGAATGTAGAGACAGCGAAGTCCTACACTCAGTAACGAGGAGCGTCAGCTTGTAGCACTTGAGAGCAGACAACGGGGTGGAACACTCACTCGAGAAGGTACGATTGCTGTCGAGGAAATCTCCTTGTACGATTTCTTGAACGAGTCCTCCCTGCAAATCCGAGACCCACTGATCGAAGGGAATAGTACCGAATCTTCCCACTAGTGCATCCTCATCTAGCAAGTCCCACTCGGGGTCCTGTCCTTCGAGAACCAGAGTCCTGACAAGTTTCGCCTCGTCCTCCTTGAATTGCGCGACTAGATCTACCGTTTCCTCGAAGGTGATCGTTACAGTAGAGTACAAGATCGGTTTAGCGACTCTGTGAAAGGTCTTCGAGGTGAGCGAGAGCTGTAAAAGGGAGTATTTGTTGTAATGGAGATGAGAGAAGATTGCAGAGAGGAGCTCGGGTGGGAAGCTTGAGATTGGCATGTTGGTGGTCGTGAGCGTTGATTCTGTCTCTGGTTGGTGTAAAGGCTTCCTCTAGGCGGAGCGAGTGAATGGTCGAGATGAGAGAGCCTCCTCGCGAACTCTGGTTCCCTTTGTCCAACTTCCTGCTCTCCTTCGAGGATTCGAAAGAGTCCTTCTTTCGGTTCAAGCTGTTCTCGATACGTAAAAGTAGGAAGTCTCTCGGTCATGCAGAGCTCGTTCGCTCTCAGCAGTTCCGAGGGAGAAGTATTGGATTTAACTCGTTCTCCGACCCCCTTGGATGAAGTGCTCGTGCTTCAAGATGAGGATGAGGCTCGTGAGTCGTCTCCACCACGTGTAATGGAAAAAGATGAAAGCTCACGCCCTTTGAACCAAAATTGTTTCTCTCGAATTTCAGTTTCAGACGACATCCTCTTCCCTCCTTCTTCACCTTCAGACCTCTTAATGCGGAGACCAAACCTCGCAAGAATACGCTCAAGTAGCTCGAGCTATCAACAGCCAGCGCCAAAGGAGGACCCGATCGGTATAAAAGCGATTAGTTTCGGTGTTTTTGGAGATTCTAATTCCTTTTCAGCTGAGTGGGAAGCTCAAGCAACAGGGCAGGATGGACTACGGTTTGAGAATGATGAAGGTAGAGGAAAGAATAAGTCTATAGTCATTGAAGTCACTAGAGCAGATCGTTCGAGCATAAGGATCTCAATCGAGGTGAGTTTCTCGCTGTTTCGGTCTTTCAACTCGTGTACTGCAGCTGGAATCAGACTCTGCCGCATGTGGGGGGATGTACAAAACTGCTACGTTCGCGTGCGTACGTGACCAGATAGCAACCGTAACTCGTATTCAACGAAGTTCGGGAGGAAAATCGTTCTACCTTCACCTCCGCCTTCCTCCTCTCCTCTATACCCTACCTCCTCGACTGAACGGAGACACCTCTCAGCACTCAAAACAAGTTGCTGCATTCGATCAAGAACATGCAAGAATCGCTCCCTTCTCAAAAGTTATTCGAATCAACCTTCGAGACTCTCGTGAGATTCCGGTATTCTTGTCGAGAGCTCAACAATACGGTCTTCCTAGGATCATCAGCTCAAAGATTGATCTAGAAACAACCAGGAGGATAGGGGAGTCTACTATGAAGAGGCTCTCAAGCTGGTTGAGCCAGCTAGATCTCGTCGTAGCGTTTCAAATCGAAAAACTACTTCGAAATGGACTCGTAGATCCGACCAAGCTACTCAGCCTACGCAACAAAGTTGGAGATATCCTAGAAGTACAAGGCTGCGCCAGAACAGAACGAATCCTCGTTCTCTTCGCAGATAGTTTAGCAAAATTGGAGGAACTGGGAGAGGAGACTCCACCAGAGATTGTTCTTTCGGATGACGAGGGAGACGGACGACTAGAAAATAGTACAGAATCGAGGAAGAACAAGAAGCGGCGAAGGGATCCATCTCCAGTACGAGCTCAATCGGAAGAAGAGAATCGATCAGAAACTTTAGAAGCGGAGGAGGATGAGGACGACTCTGGCGATGAACACGACGTCATTCTACCTCCTGCTTTCCTCCCAAACCAAACTTCTGGACCTCACAATCCTCACGATCTCGCCGTCCCTCAACTTATGACTCTTCTAGACCATTCTGTCACTCGCTCAATCATTTTCGCCCCTCTTTATTCCTCTGTCGACTCCTCGAACCTCTCTCGACAGGTCACCCTCACTCCGACTAGCTTCATTCTGGGAGGACCGAATCTAGAATCTTCGAATTCTATCGTGAGAAAGCACGGTCGACCCGAAAACTTCCTCCGAGTAGCAATTAGAAACGAAGACGGAATTCTGTTGGAACGAAGTTCGAGCTCAATCGTCGAATCACGTTTCAAGAGGCTATTTATTGAAGGGTTCGAACTCGCCGGGAGGAAATGGGAGTTCCTAGCCTGGTCAGCTTCGGCTCTCAAAAACCAAGCTTGCTTCTTTGTTTCTCCTTTCGAAGTCGACAGGAAGCTCTACACTCCTGCAGTAATCCATGAAGAGATCGGAGACTTCAAAGGCGATCCAGTGAGCTTTCTCTTCGAGCGTTCTCCCATTTTTTCTGAAAGCTTTGCTAACGATAAGTTTTTCTCTTCGCTCAGACAGCTCGTATTCCCGCAAAGTACTTCGCTCGAATCTCACAAGCTTTCACTTCGTCAAGACCCTCGATCGCTCTTCGACCGGATCAAATTATTCAACTTCCAGATCTCGTTTCGGAAACTGGATCGTTGTACAGTGATGGAGTTGGTACGATTTCACCTTCACTGGCTGAAGATGTCAAAGCCGCTCTCGGGATAGGTGCAGAAGGAGAGAGGAGTTTCACTTGTTTTCAAGTGCGAATAGGAGGAGCGAAGGTGAGCTAAACGCAAACTCTTCCGATCCATGCGATTCAATCGGAACTGAAATAAAACTGATCAAATACTAACTCACAGGGAATGCTACAAGTTGATCCATCTCTCACCGGCAAGCAGATTGGTTTGAGGCCGTCGCAGATCAAATTCAAATCGAGTTCAAGCTCGCTTGAAATTGCAGACACGTTCATCGCCAAGACCGGCTTTCTCAACCGACCACTCATAAAGCTCCTCGAAGATCTAGATGTATCAGCTGTTCCTCTTCTCAAACTTCAGAAATCAGCAACCGAACGAATCCGAAAATCTCGCGGCAAACTCTCGTCTGCCATCCGACTTCTCAAAGACTGGACCCTCTCTCACTCTTCTCGACTCTCTTCGACCCTCTCCTTTCTCGAAGTAGAGAAATCAACCTCTCAAGCTGGCTTCTCCAACCCTTTCGTTTCCCAACTCCTCGATGCAGCCGTCATTCACGTCTTGAGAGATGTCAAGTACAAATCTCGGATCCCGTTACCTGGTTGTTACAACCTCGTAGGAGTTGTCGACATAAGCGACACTCTCGAGGAGGACGAGATCTACGCCAAGATACAACATTCAGATGGTAAAATCGAATACCTCAAAGGAGAGATTGCAATCTCGAGATCTCCGACAAATCATCCAGGAGACGTGAGAAGAGTCAGGGCGGTAGGAAATTTACCGGCAGGTCGAGGAGAAAGGATTCGAGATCTAGTGAATTGTGTGGTCTTTCCTGCGAAAGGAGAAAGATCTTTGCCTTCGATGTTGGCTGGAGGTGAGTTCTCTTCTCTGCCTCTCTCTTTCTTCCTCAGCTGACTATCTATTGATCAATAGGCGACCTCGACGGAGATTTGTACCTTCTATTGACGGAGAGCAGTGGGTTACTTCCTAAAAGTTTCAGCTCTCCCGCAGCTTACGACGCTGCACCTCCAACTCGACTCGATCGAGACTCAACAATGGAAGACGGCATCGACTTCTTCTTTGAATGTACGCACAGCTCTTCCTCTTCCTCGAGAAAAAGCTTGACTAACGTTCGTTCTCTCGAGATCGTTCAGATGCTTCGAGGGATCTCACTGCGATGGTAGCAACTCGACAACTCCTCCTCGCAGATTTCTATCCAGAAGGTTTGTTCCACCCCGATTGCCTCAAGCTCGCACAGCTTCATTGTAAGCTTCTTTCTTCCTCTACCTTCCGTCATTGAAAGCTAATTTTCCTTTTCGGAACGCACTTTAGCGGACTCCGTCGATTATGTAAAATCTGGCACTCCAGTTCCGATTAGTGAAGTCCCTCGGATCCCGTTCAAGATGAAAGAGAGAGGAGGTCGACCGGATTTCGCCTCGCTTCCAGGTCAAGACTCTTACCTTTCACCTAGAGCGCTCGGACAACTTTATCGAGCTATCGACAACGATCTTATCAAACCTCCTCAACTCGATCCTTCTTTCGTAGATCCAGCTCGAAGTCTAACCAAAGCTCTTCTATCGCTCAAACTCAAGGACGATTCGAGATTACCTTCCAAACCTGCTCGACACCTAGTTGAACATTTCAAATCTTTCCTTCGACCATTCTCTGGTGAATTGGGAAAATTGGCAGATTTGTGTTTCCCACCTGCGAAGGAGGAGGAACTCTTCTTACATATCTTGGTCAAACACAAGATTGAAAGGGGTGACAAGAACCTCCTTTCGAATCGAGGAGAAAGGATTGATGAGTTGTTTGGATTAGTGAGCGAGGAAATCACCGGGAGAAGGAAGGAGGATACTAGAGGAGTTGTAGAGAGGGCTTGGGCAGCTTGGATAGCTGTGATCGAGGCAGACGAAGAACACGCTTTTAGGAGGAAAAGGGAACGTTCGAAAGAGGAACAGCAGCAGGGTAAATTCGGTTTCAGATCTTGGGGTTTCCTCGCTCTGAGCGTCTTGGCAGAGTACGCTAGAAAGTTGAAGAAAAAGGAGGAGGGAGGGGTAGAAGTCATTATTCTCGATTGAGAAAACTTTATCGAGCTTTGTTGTTTGTATTTTGGCATTCTCTGAAGATTTTCGCATTCCTGCATCAACCTCTAGCCCGAGAAGAGAGAGATAGAGAGTAAGAACAACACTTTACGTAAGATCAATTCGGTCATCAACAAGTTTGAAGAAAAAGCACAACTAAAAAGAAAGAACTGGAAAAACCCCGTCTCAAATGCTAACCCATCATCATCAATTCATCTTCGTCATCTCCCTCTACTACTACCGGTGCTTCGTCTAGAATGATTGTTCCACTTCTCCTGCCCCTACTCTTTCCTTTCGAAATCGTCGTCATCGTAGGAGAAGGTGTCACTGAAAGTCGTGGACTTGTCCGTTTCTTAGAAGATGAAGACGATGACGGTGACTCGGAGGGATTCCTTCCTTCCTTCTGACTTTTCTTCTCCTTCCCGTCATTACTCATTTCCTCTTTCTCAACAACAACTCCACGACTTCCTGAAACTTTTTTCTCCGTCTTCCCACTCCCATTCCCACTGACCCTCACACTTAAACTCTTCTGCTTTAGAGAAGGTGTCATTAGGGTACAGGGTACAGGAGTAGCTCTAGCTAATTCATCATCTTCCTCTTCCTCTTGCTCGACATCTTCGTTTTCGAGAATCGATTCTTTTCTCCTCAAAGATCGTGATTGAGATCTATCATGATGATCAAGTAAAGAAGATGACGATGAATCTAGTGTCGAAGTTGGAGTTGAAGGTGAAGAACGAGATTGAATATGTTTAGCTAGTAAGGATAATCTAGAAACTGAGGAAGGAGTTGGAGTTGAGGAAGAAGAGATTCTAGGTCTACGAAGATTCGATGATGATGAAGATGGCGTGGAAGAAGAAGATAGAGGTGATGATTGTGGATAAGAGGGAGAAACTGAGGTAGTAGTAATTTGTTTCTTTGATTTAATTGAGGAAGGTAACGCTGGAATTTTAAAAGTATCGAAATCTGAAGAAGAAGAACAATGAGGAGGAGGAGGAGGAGATACGGTTGAAGGTTTCCCTTTCGAAACTGGTGGAGTCGATAAACCAAAGTTCCTTTTCGATAAAAGGCATTCTCCCTCTCCCTCTCCCTCTTCGTCCTTGTCGTGGTCGATCGTTTGATTCTTAGAAGAAGAAGAAGGAGGAGGTAAGAAACAATCCAATTCATCACTTTGTCCCTCTTCTTGATCTCGATCAATTTCCATTCTATCTAAACCCTCCTTATCTTTCCCTTTCTTCCTCTTTAACTTTTCGTTATTCAGTCCTCTATTCTTTTTCGAGGTTGACAATGTTGACGATGTTGTAGAAGTTGAAGAACTGAGAAAAGATCCTAAAGGAGTACTTCTCCTCTTTGGTGGAGTTGGTGGAATTACCGCATCGAAAACACTATTCCCTCTAATCCCTTTTGTCAAACTAGAAGTCTTTCCAACTGATTTGTGACGACTGTTACTTGTCTTGTTGTAACTCTTGGACTTTGATGGGTATGAGAGAGGTGGAGGTGGAGGTGGTGGAGTAGCTTCAGGAGTAGGTCTTTGTTGTTGTTGTAATTCTTTTCGATGTTGTTGATCTTGAACCACCAATGTCCTCCTCCTTTCAATACAGTTATCATTTCTATCAATGATCTGTTCTTCTTCTTCCATCCTCCTTTTCGGATTCCCATTCCCAACTCCAAAAATTTCATTCGAAGTTCCTGATCCTTTGGAATTCGGTGGTGAAGGTGGTAATCTGAAAAAGCAGGATTCGGCCTCTTCTTGAGCTTCTGGTTCTTGTTGTCGTCGTTCTGAGGAAGAAGAAGAGAAAGGTTTGAAAATTTTTGTAGTATATGTTGTGGTTGTTGTTGTGGGATTGGAAGGAAGAGGAGGAATTGCGAAAGGTTCTTCGAGAGAAGGAGAATGAGAGTGAGAAGAGATGGTGATTGAATTTCGAAGTGGTGATGTCGTTTCAAAAGATCGTTTGGTTGTGGTAGTAGAGCTCTGAGGTAATACAAGAGTGAATAGTCAGTACGGATTCTCGTAATGAGAGAAAAAGAAGAAAGAAAAGAAAAGGAAAGCAAGGAATAAGCTTACGATTCCGTGATTGACCTTCTTAGAGAAAGGTAAAGTTTCTTCAGGAGTAGGAGGTGGTGGAGCTGAATCTCTTGAAAAAATTGATCTTCTATCTCCTGGGAAACGAGTTGGAGAAGAAGAGAGGAATTTCGTTGTTGAAGATACTAGAACTGCTGCTGATGATGATGCTGACGATGGTGAAGTGCAAGATTGATCAGAAGAGGAAGAAGGAGGAGGAGGAGAAGTAGTTAAATCTAGGGATTCAATCTTTTTACGAATCGTTGATGAAGTGGTAGAAAGTTTCGAGGATATCGAAGAAGAAGATGGAGATGGAGATGGAGTTGACGATTTACTGTCTATACGAAGTGCTTTCAAACGAGAAGGGATTGAAGAAAGTGCCGAAGAGTAAGAACGAGAAATCGTTTGAGGAGTCTTGATTCCCATTTCATCATCTTCATCTTCTTCTTCTGCTGCCTCTGGAACAGAAGCTATAGAAGTTGAATGTTTCGTTGTTGTGGTTGAAGAAGAAGAAGAAGAAGGTAGAGTTGAATAAGAACGAGGTTTGGGAGTACAAGATTTTAAAAATTCTCTTCTAAATTCTTCTCTCGATTGAGGTGGTTGAACTGGTACTTCTAAAACTTGATTCTTCAAAGGTTGTTGAGACTTGTTGACTCGAGATTGAGTCTGAAGAGTACTAGTAGTAGTAGTATCATCCCAAGCTGATTTCCCAGTCCATTCGAATTCTTGTTGCCAAAAACTTTTCAATTCCTTGTTCCTCTCTTCCAATTTCCTCTTCTCTTCCCTGTACTTCAACGAAGGTAAACTTATCAAATCGTCAAACTGTGCCAATTCGTCTTCACTGTCTGTAGCTCCGAATTCAGGTTCTTCCCAAGAAACGTTTCCTTCTTCTTCTTCTTCTTCCTCGTCGTCTTCCCATTCTCCTTCTGTTCCTTCATCTTCTTCATGATCATCATCTATGATTTGAAATCCACCACTACTTGATGTACCAGTATCTTTGCCAACTTTTGATTGTTCGTTGTAAAAACCTCCGATTGCGAAACTACCTTTTCTTGAATTTCTCAACATTCCTCGATCTTGTACGATTGTTAAAGATTTCAAATCTATAATATCATCTTGTTCTATCGGAATCGCTCTAGTTCTACCATTCGGTCTATGATGATGAAAACTAGTTGAACTTGAATTGGTTGATTTGATAGAATGTCTACGAGCTATATCTGACCAAATATCTCTAAGTTTCAAAGTACTGTTGATACGACTTTCAAGTAGTAGTGAAGAATCATCATCTCGTTTGTTTGAAGAGACGCGTCGTTTTTTAGTCGGAGAAGGTGAATCTTGTGGTTGTTGTTGGTGTTGAGAGTATTCGTCTAGTTTCAAAGGTGGTGGGAAGTAGGTTTGACGACTAGTTGTTGTTGTCATTCACTCGGATAGTAGAAGTTAGAAGTAGAAAGTGAAATGATCACAAAAACAAGACTTGAGGAGCAACTCTCTCTTTTCTTCCTCCTCCACTCAACTACTCACTCGCAACTCGAACCTCGTATCAGAATCCTCTTTCAAAAGTGGCTACATCTACAGTACCACCACCTATAGGAGGTTCTCCCCACCTGTTACACCTGTTGTTATCCCTCTCTACTCTAACTTACCTCTTGACTCTCCACTCTTACCTCCTGTCTCCCTCTTCACTCCAAATCCTAATCTTGAGAGTCTTGTCTCAAATTCAATTCTCTACTCCACGTAAATCTCATCCAAACAGATCTTTGAGGTTCTTCTTATCAGTTTGGGCAACGATCAATGCCGTAATCATTTCAATGGATTACGTTTGGGGTAGTAGAGGTACAAAAGGTAGTCAAGCAGGTGGTTGGAATCAGAAAGGAATTTTAATAGATTTCATAGGTCAAATTTCAACTCCTTCAAAAATTCATTTAATCTCTTTGGATTTGTTAGTAGGGTTGTTTCAATTGTTAACTTTGTTGGTTAGTTTCTCAATTACTTTACCGTCGGATTTAGAAGCTTCTTCTTCTTCTTCAACCGTTCCAGTTACGATTACTCAACAAACTCAAACTCAAACTGGTACTACTTCAATCATTATTACGGCTACAACAACAAATACGAATGGAACGACCAGTTCAAGTGTTAATGACAGTAGTAGTAGTGAAGCAGCTAGAGATTATTTTGGATTACTAGGTTTACACGAATCAAACGATCAAGAGGATGAATCTACTCATACTTCTTATCGAGAATTTGAATTGACTAGTAGTAGTAGTAGTAGTGAAACAGAAGAGGAGGAAGAGGGAGAGGTAGAGGTAAGAAGGGAGAGTAGTAGAGGTCTTGGAAGAGGAGGAGGTTATGAACAAACTAGACAATTCGATGATCAAGATGATGATGATATTGATCAAGATGATTTCGACGGATCGATTTTAGATCACGGTAGAGAAGAGGAGGAACAAGATGAAATAGACTTGTACGGTGAGCTGTCCTTTTTTCTTTTCCCTAACTCCTCCAATCCAATACTCCGAGAAAAAAAATAGGAAACCTCATCTCTCTGATTTATTTGCCTAGGTCCATCATCCCCTTCCCTTTCTTCAACTACTACTATGAAACAACCCTCCACTTCAGCAGCAGTTCATTATTATTATCAAAGAGAACGGATCCCTTTGAACCCGATCGCTAAACTTCGATTCAGACACGTTTGGAACGAGATCAAACCTGGTAGTTTCAAAGAATCTTTCGAAAGGGTAGAAGAGAATGGATTGAGGGATATTGAAGAAGGTAGATCTCATCACGGTCGGGGAAATAGAAGTAGGAGGAGGAGGGGAAGGAGGAGAAATGGAGGATAGAACGAGGGGGGGGGGCAGGGAAAAGAAAGGAAGTCGAGGTGAGTTCTCTCTCTCTCATTGTTCCGTTTTGCGGAGAAAAAACCAGCTAACGAGAATGAATCTATCGTCGCCAATAGGTGATGTTGTAACGAGTAGCTAGCTTTGTTCATAAAGAAAAGGAGGTTTCTGCCTCATCGAGTAACTTTGAATCTGTTGTTTTTACCCCTAGGTTCTCTTTCTTTCGGATCCGTGTTCGATAAGACCTTGACGAGATCCTCACTTTCATCTCTCCTTACTATTTTTGGGGAGAAGATACAAGTCGAAAACCAAGGCAATAGGTTTTACCAAACAGAAAAAACAGGAATTGTAAAAACATCGTGAAACATCAAACAAGAGCGGGAAACAGAAGGAAGAAAGAAACAAACAAACAAACAAACCAACAGACAGACAGACAGACACTGAACTCCCAAGCCCGAAAATAGTGTACACGACAGAAAGAACTGGGTTTTTATGGAGCGGGGCTATGATCGAACAAACTTACTATTTTCTCCTCCACTTCATCTTCCCCAAGTCCGACCCTTGAAAAACAAAACTTAATCTTCATGCTCGATAGATTCCGAAGAAATACTCAACCTACTCCTACCACTCCTCTTCAATGGACTCTTCCTAAATCCTTCTTCTTCTTCTCCTCCTTCTCCCGTCGTATTACTCAATTCTAATCCACCCATCCCTTTTTCCAAGGGAGTTGATTCTGATTCTAAACCTGAAAGTTTAGGTAAATTCCAAGGAGCTACAGTAGATTCAAACCCTTCCCTTTTGTTCTGCATAGCTTCTAATTCTTCATCATCAGTAGTAGGGTATAATTGTTTCTCACCAACAGCTAGTTCTGAAGTTGAAGGAGTTTGAGGTAGAGAATCTACTGAAGAAGGTAATGAAATCAATTCTCGAGTTGAACCAGAAGTTGAAGTTGAAGTACTCGAGTAAGTAGAGAAGGGTAATAAAGAACCGAATCTAAGGTGAAGTAGACAAGGTAGAGAAGTTAGAGTCGTGTGAAGGTACAATTGGAACAAATCTGAACGAGATTCATGTTGAGTAGGAGAAGGAGAAGGAGTTCTGGAAGAGAAGTTGAAACTGTAGGGATTTGGAGTTGAAGTACCTGAATGAGATGTAGGAGAAGAAGAAGAAGAAGAAGAGGAGGAAGAGAGGAGAAGTGAACGAAGGAGGTTGAGAGGAGTCGAAGAGGTATTCAAAAGGAGAGAAGAAGATGTTAGAGATGAACTAGATTTAGATCTAGCTGGATAAACTACCAATCCAGTTCCAAGAAAAGGTGAGGTGGGGATCAGAAAAAGACTTTCTTTAAGAAAAATAAAGAGAACTCTCTCTTTCGAAAAGCTCACCTCTAGCTTCACTAGCATTCGGATCAAACCAAACTCTACCATTAGTTTCATCTTTTTTCCAAACTCCTCTCCTTCCCGCAATTACCAATCCAAACTTTTTCCTACCCAATTCTGTAACTTTCCAATACCTTTTCAAAACTTCTCTCACTACAAATTTCGAATCTCCTTCTTGTCGCAAAATTCCAATCAAACGTAAAGACAAGAGGTAAAACATGAAAGATAATTCATGACCAGTACCGTAATCTAACCTCGATTGGGAACCGAAAGAACGAAGTAAATGGAATTGAAGTTCTGGGAGTAAAACGTCTGCACGTAACAGAGATGGGAGTAATTCTAAATGAAGTGAAGTTGCGAGCTGTCAACACTCAAAGTTTAAGGAGCAGGGTCAGTTTTCAAAGTCGAAAGAGAACGGGAGAGGGAGAGAGAAAGGGAAAGTGGGAAAAACTTACGACTGCGAGTTTGGAACGGAATGAGCTGAAAGCGTGTTTTTGATTCAAAGGTTCAAAAGGTTGAGCATCTTGTACCAATTGTTCTACCTTTTCTAAGAACTTGCAGAGTTGTTCAATCGCCTTTTGAATGAACGCGACTGGTGAGTCTGGAAGCTCGACTTTTTCATCTTGAAAGAAGGGATACTCACTTGACTTGGTTCACCTTGTTCGATCGATTCAATCTCAGTACTCTCGATGAGTTCTTTGATGTACTCTTGTATCCATTCGAAAGGTAGGGATTGTTTCCAAGAGATCAAATCAGATTCATTGAGGATTTTGCGTTCGAGTGAAGTGCATGGTTTGAGAGTTGAGAGATCTAATTGAGGTAGCATCTTGTGAGTGACTGTGATACGAGAGGCGAGGAGGAAGGAGAGAAAGAGAGAGAGAGAGAGAGAGAAGAGAGAGAGAGGGACGAGAACAAAAGTGGGGATTCGAGAGTATTCCAAGAGCCGCTTGGACCTTCTAAAGAATCCCCCTTTTTCTTCCCTCGATTTCCGTAAAATTCTACAAGCTCTCGTGTAATGTACGTAATATACTAATCGAGAGAGAAGTCGAGAAGTCGCACGAAGTTTAAGAAAAGCGAGAAAAAACTGCACGTGCACGTTCCTGCCCTTCCCTTCCTCCTGTACTCTCTTCATCACCCTCGCCTTCTCCTCTAGTAATTCAATGACAGACAACCCATCCACGCAAACTCGTCGTCGTTCTCCTTCCCCTCCCTCTAGTCCCTCGAGTTGGAATTCTCCCTCAACCAACAAGACTATTCCTCTCAATGATCCATTCTCTACCGTCCCTCCTTACGCGTGTAAACGAATATCTCCTTACCCATGCATCAATCAAGAGTTGGTAGATGCTTTAGCTCCTTTGAGAGAGTATCGATTCGTTGTTTACGGTAGTGAGTCTTCCCTCTTTCCTCTGTCTCCACCTCTCTGTGCGTGTGTGAAGGCGACGTGGAGCTGATCAACAACGTCTACCCTGAGTAGCTGCTGAACCCGAAGCTATTAGTTACGCAACTGCTATTTCAACTATAATCGGTTGTCCTCACAAGATTACAACAGTCGAGCAAGCTAGGAAACTACCAAAAGTGAGGCATCTGTCTCTATGTACTATCCGGACTAGAGAAGGTGATCTGAGAGTTTCGTCGTAACGAGATAGATAGGAGAAAAAATTGAATTAAAAGTGAAAGAATTTCTTGAAACTGGTAAAATACAGGATGCCAGTGAGTTTTAAACAAAGCTGAACTATTCTCCTCCGCGAAGATCCTATCAGACTGAAAGCCGAGTGAGCTTTCTTTCTCGTCAGTCGATTTGAAAACGAACGAAGAATTCCTAGCTTTGAAAGAGCTACAATCGGTTCACGGAATTGGTAAGCTCAATCTGCTCTTCCTAACTCTCTATTCTCCGCACCTATAGCTAATGAACTACTCCGACGAGACCAGGTCATGTCAGAGCACTTGAGCTGTACAAACAGGGTAATCGAACGATTCAAGATTTACGAAATCGTGGACTTCACTTGAAAGATTTGCTACATTACGAAGATCTACAAGAAAAGTAAGTCCAGCGTCTCCTTCTATCGATAAGTATGATCTGATTCCCGATGAGTTCGAGTAGGATCCCGAGAGAGGAGGTAGAATTGATCGCAGAATTCGTAAAGATTCAAATCGAACGTTGTAGACCTCAGGTCCTTGCACATGTCGAGATTTGTGGAGGGTACGTCTAACTCTCCACTTTTAAGGTGTCTACTCATCGAAATGACCGCCGTCATGTGCGGTGACGAAGGCCGTTTGACAAGAACACAAGCTGATTAGAAATTCTTGAATTTCGTTTGTCCCATTCCGCAGATATCGGAGGGGGAAACCGTTTTCTAACGACGTAGATCTTTTGATCACTTATCCTCATCAGTGAGCATCCATCGGGCTCCATCACCTAGGATCTATTGCGAAGGGAGACTGATCGAGCTTGTTCCTGAATTTTTCCTGTTTTCGTTCGCAGGGACGGCTACGAGCGAGGTTTCCTCAGTGAGCTACTCGAGCGGCTCGACTCAAAAGGTGAGTGATGTAAATCTCTGCCTATTGGCCCTCAACTGCCTATATTCCGGATTGCGAACGAGCTAATGATGAATTGTGAACTTTATTACAAAAGGTTTCATCGCCGAAATCCATACGAGTCAAACTACCGCCTCAGCTCGTATCACCTCTGATAACAAATCTTCTACCAGAATGGATAGTCTCGATCGAGCTTTCCTAACTTTTCGATTACCTCCGAATGGGAAAACTCGACCGGTTCCGAAATATCGTAGATTGGATTTGATCGTGGTTAATTGGAATTCTTGGGGAACTGCTTTACAGAGTTGGACGGGTAGTACTCAGTTCAATAGAGATTTGAGGAGATGGTGTACGAAAAAGTGAGTTCTCTTCTGAATCTTTTTTCTTTCTAGAAGTTTTGGGTTTCGAGTTACGTCAACTCTTTCGCGCAAGTCGTTCTCCTTAACTGATCCCTTATCTCTGAGTATCGATAGGGGATATAAGCTCGACGCAGGAGGAATACGAAATCTTGTCACTGATCAAGCTATACCCGTTACTTCGGAAAAAGACCTATTCAGACTCCTCGAACTTGAGTACATCCGTAAGCTCGAATACCTTCTTCAGCTCTGACTTGTGAGACGTCGTTGAGTTGATCGCGTCTGTTGTACACGGGTTCATAGCTCCAACTTTGAGACGAGCAGATCCTTGAGGGAGAAGAGTTGGAAGTCTCTACGCTTTGTTCTCCGAGCAGCTTCTCGCTATTCCTTCCTACGAAACTTTGTGATCAACTTTTCGTAGTCCTCCTCTAATCGTGCTTCCGCCGAGTCTAGAAAGCAATTCGACTGAGGCTTGCGAAACAAATGTCTCGAGATTTGTGCCAGCCAATTTGATCTCTTTATATTTTTCTGTTTTCGAAGCTCCATATACACGAACTGAGTTGCAGTTTAGAAGAGAAGTCTGCTGCTAGCCAAAGAATACAAAGAAATCTGAGAAGACCTCTTCATCGTCGTCGTCGGCACTCTCTCTCTTCTTCTCTTCTCCTCCCGCTCGCAACTCTGTTCGAGCAATGTCTTCACCGCCGAACGATACAACATCAGTAGTCGATGACAGTAACCCATTCTCTTCTGACCCTTCCCCGTTCTCTTCAACTTCAGACCTCCCCGCACCCGACTCTTCTTCGAAAGCCAACAACCACTACGACGACGACGCAGACGATGATGCACCTCTACATGCAACTAGTGCATACCCTTTCTCGGCAGATCCTTACGCTCAACCTTTCCACGATCAAGAAGGGGAACAAGGGAGGAATTTGAATCATGATGATGATGATGATGATCGTAGAACTGGAGTGACGAGTAGTCCTGCTTTGCCTCAGACACCGACTATGACAGGAGGAGGAGGACAACAAGCATCGACAGGTGGAAGGGATAGAGCAGATAGTTGGAGAAAGACTCCTGATGATGTTATCCAAGTAACTTAAAACTACCTCTCTCCCTCTCTCTCCTTTTGAGCTCTCTGGAGAACCCTGAAGGGCAACAAGAGCTGACCAAGATCTTGCTGTAGATCGTCGATGCCTTGAAAACAAGTGAGGGAGCTAGTGCTGCTTATATCGTTTATTGCATTCGTTACGAGGTAAAAGCTCTCCTCCTCCACTAGCTACAATCTATTCACTGAGACTGATCGGACTCTTGATTCAATCCTGTAGGGCAAAGAAGTCAGAAGGAGGTACTCTGATTTCGTTTCACTTCGAGCGGCACTCGCGACTCTACACCCTTGTTTCGTTGTCCCTCCTTTACCTCCCAAAAACACACTATCATCCTACGCGATCGCTGGTACGAACCCATCGAAAGCGAAAGAAGACGTCGCCTTGATCGCCCGTCGTCGAAGAATGTTGTCAACTTTCCTCAACCGAACTCTCTCCCACAAAGTTCTAGGACAAGATCGAGTATTTCAACGGTTCCTCGATCCTGAAACTCCTTGGTTAGACGTTTTACATTCACCTCCTGTCACACTAGTACCGAAAAACCCTCTCAGAGCAGCAGCTTCAGATCCAACCGATCCAGATTTATTGGCATTGTTTGCAAACTTGCCATTACCGAGTTCTTCAAGTTCTTTACAACATCCAGATCAGAGGTTTTTAGATTCTGAAGCTTTCACGAACAAGTTTTCAGCTCATTTGAGTGGAAGTATGGAAAAAGTAAACCGAAGGTTGATGAAACGATGGACTGACGCAGCTGGAGATTGGTCAGAAATGGGAGGAGGTATGAACGGGTTCGCGTTGAGGATGGGAGAGGAAGATGGTGCAGGAGGGTTGGATGAAGCTACCGAAAAAGTTGGAATGGCAGTCGATGCAGGTTACACTCTTACGAATTCGATGGCAAGTTTCTCTCTCTCTCTTCTCTTCCTCGCTCTCTCAACAGCGTTCTTGTACTCGAGCTAACCATTGGAGTATGTGGAATAGCTCTCGAGATGGGAACAAGAATGGACAGAACCTTTACAAGAATACACTCAATTCTCTTCGATCATCAAAGGTCTCCTCAAATACCGTCACCAGAAACATCTCCAATACGAATCAGCACGAGAATTACTCGAGTCGAAACGATCGACATTGGAAGAACTCGAGAGGAGTGAGTTAGAAGCTCAAAGGTTGGCGAAAGCTCTCGAACGAGTTAGAGTAGTTGGAGACGATGGAAGTAGTGAAGGAGCCCTAACAGCGAGTGAAGGAAACTCTCCTACTGCTCCAGGAAGTAACCAAGCGGAACATCAACCTTTACCTCCTCTCCCTCCGAGCACGACAGGAAGCGTAGGTAGGAAGAGTGGAGGAGGATTACTCTCAGCTTTGAGTCATTCGGTCAAGGGTTTCGTCGATTCAGACCCTGAGGCTTCTCGGAGAAACACAATCTCGAAAACTCGAGAACAAATCAATCAAGTTCGTTCTCTTGTTTCTTTCGTTCTTGTCTTTGTCTCAATTTGAGCTAACCGGTATCTTCACTAAATAGCTGGATGACGCTATCAAAGCTCTGACAACGGATCTGAGATGGGCCTCAAGTACTATCCAAGCTGATCTCGATCGGTTCCAGCGACAGAAAGTCGGAGATTTGAGGGAAATGTGTCTGGATTTCGCTACTTTCCACAAAGAATGGGCAGAGAAGGTGAGCTCACGACGACTCGCTCTCCATCTCCGTTTCGTTCATAGTAGCTGATCACCAGTTCGAACTTTTTCTGCGAGAATTTCAGAACTTGGCGATGTGGGAAGAAGCTCAACAAGCTATTGAAGCTATCGCAGATGATTGAACTTGATTCGACTCGTTGTCTACTTCTTACTCCCCTTTCGACTTCGAAACCTCTAGTCACCTTACTCTCATTTATTCAGTTTTTGTCGTCAGTTGTTTTCTTTCGATTTCTTTTAGGTCGCTGCTTGTACTGTCATTCATATGCTTCTCTACCTCACAATTCTTATGATGGAGCTCTCTCTTGACTCATTGTACATCGTGAACGACCAGCGCTCAAGACTAGGACGAAAAGAAGAAATTAGTTCTTTCCTCGTTTTTCACCTAGTTCATTAATTCGTTTTCACAGCTACACGCAAAGCTGAATACCTCTGCTTCAAAGGTTCGATTCCCACTCTTTACTTCAAGTTGGTGAAGAATCAATTGAAGCAGGGTCCTCTAGTTCCTCGAAATTTCGTCAGTGTCATCGAGCTGCGGTTCCCTTTCTCTATCTCTCTTCCCTTACTCCTTCCTCCTTCTTCCTCCTCTAGTCTTCTCTGGTCCTCAGGAACTTCTCAAGCGGCTTCCTAATCTTACAAGATGCCTCAACGAACCCTTCCAAATGAACTCCTCTCCTACCTCTTCGAACTGGTTAAGTCACCAAACGATCTCGCCCACCTCTCCTGTAGCTGCAAGACCTTCAGCGCTATCGTCAAACCTGTACTTTACTCCCACGTACAGATCAAGACGAAGCACCATAGACAGGGAGTCAAGAAGATCAAAGAAGAGGACGTCAAGTTGATCAAAGAGGTTTCGATCCTTGGAAATACGAGTGTGTGGGATTACGACGTTGAGAAGTTGGATGCTCATTTCGATGGAAAAACTAAGACCGAGAGAAAGGCTAATGAGAGCGAGGAGGGAGAGGATGAAACGATTCAAGTTTGCGAATTGGGAGCTGGGTGCGTTGGAGAATTACTCGAAGGCAAACTCTTCAAGCTCGATTGTAAGCTCACAATCTCTCATTCCTGTCTCTAAGGACTGACAGACTCTTCAATGAGCAGCGGTTGAAACTATCGTCGTTCAAGACATTCACGAGCAACCTCGAGTCGAAGTTTTGAAGCCTCAAGTTCAAGTTTCACTCGCCCAGAACCTTCACACCCTCGCGATCATCTCTCACCGTGGAGGAGCTCACCTTTGGGAATCGGGACTCAAGAAGAAAAACTTGCCTTCACTTCGTCAACTCACGATCTACGACGTGACAACTTTCACTCGTCCCGGCGAAACTGTTCCTTCTCAATATCAGAACGGTGGTCAGACCCTCCTCTCTTTTGGAAAGGATCAGATGGATAGGGGAGGAGGAGAAGTCGATGAATTCGTCGTTACCGAAACCGTCCTTTCAAAATCAGATCTCCTCGATCAACTCGAAATCCTCGTTTCCGCCGAATACCCTCTCCTTCTCCGCAAGAAACGTAAACTCTCTCACCTCGCAATCATCGCTGAAGACGCCTTCATCTCTGACAAGACGAAATACGCTGTAATCCACGTCGGTAACAACGTTTTCCAAAGCGATTCGGTCGACAACGTTATTATGTACCTAGGAGATGTCGTCGATCCACCGAAGAAGCAGAAGAACAAGAAGTGCGCGCTCGAGTACGTTTCCGCAGGAAGGTGGGCTTACGAAATGTCGGAGATCTTTGACGAAATTTTCGAAACTGCCGAAGCGAAAGGTATCAAAGTTTGTTACGACGCAGACGACAACTCTCATCTCGTTCCTCAAAGCTTCATCAACTACCTCGCCGAGAAGAAGGAGAAGAAGTAGGTCGCCAAGGGGGAATGCGAAGGAGAATAAAGGTTTTGACTTTCTATGAGTTCCGCTACTTTTGTTTTGTTCTCCCTGCAAGATCGTGTCTTTACCTTCTTCACTGACGAGTCAGTCTTGTCAGCTCAACAGGAGAGTCTTTTCCATGACACGGATTGAAAGCTCGAGCTTGTGCAACGAAACGAACAGAGCAATCTGCACTGTTGCGGAAGTCATTTGTCTCGCCAAGGGCTTTGTCGACCAATTGTCGACGAGCCCTTGAAGTCTCTCGACTCGTAGGGCTCGAACTTGAAGGGAGGATCCGTGTGATGAGTACGTTCACAAATTTTTATTTTGCTCGTCTCGGTAGACACGCTGCTCACATCTTATCGACTGCTGTGACAGGGATCACTCGAAAATTGAGCTATATAATTGACGTCAAAATTTTCAGCAAGTGAGACGTTCTAGATCCTCGAGAACCTTTGCTCTTACCAAGTTTGCTCCTTTTCCAACTTAACTAACTTCGGCAACGGCTCCCTCGCTCAGACTGCTCGACTTACGACTAGCTTCTATGCTCCGAGAACTCGGTAGATCGGTCTGTGCTGCCCGTCAAGTTCTTGACGAGCTCCCTTCAAAAGAGCCCGAAGCCGACTCGACCGTGGACCCGAAAGACCGTAGACCCTCTCGCTTGTCTCGCCGGAGACAGAGATCAGCAAAGTGAGACCTCCTTGATGACTGTGGAGCTTACGCGATATCGTGGATCTCGCAAAGAGATTTGAAGCTCTCTTCGATCGTCTCCTCTTCATCTCCTTTTCTTCTTCTTCTTCATCATCCTTCACTCAAGTCCTATCGCTCGACACACTCTCTCGATGTCACAGCCAAGTCCGCCTTCTCGTTCACAATCTTCATCTTCCGCCGATGGAGAGAAGCGTTCTCTCTCACTCGCTTCTCCCGTCTCTACGATCCCTCCCGAGCCCACAAAGAATGATTCGAACGCGCAAATACCTCCTGAGAACAAACCTGCAACGTCACCTCCCAAAGATCTCAAATTCTGGCTCGTGTTCCTGTCGATTTGCGTTTCAATGTTCCTCTCAGCGCTCGACCTTACTGGAATTTCGACAGCTTTACCTGATAGTGAGTGTTTCCTCTCTTCTCTCCTACGAGCCCTGACAATTGATTCGTTCGAGAGCTATACAGTCGTCGCAGACTTCCAATCGCCAGATTATTCTTGGGTCGGTTCAGCTTACTCTCTCTCTTCGACCGCTCTCATCCCTTTCAGTAAGTTGTACTTACTCTTTCGTCTCTCTTCAAACTTTTGCTGACGCTGTCTTCTCTCACAGCCGCTGGAATGGCAGCAATTTTCGGTCGACGAGCAGTCATGGTCTCAGCAATTTTAACTTTCGCACTCGGTTCAGCTCTTTCTGGAGCAGCACAAAACATGCCAATGTTGATCGCTGCAAGAACTATTCAAGGTGCTGGAGGAGGGGCCATCCTTGTCTGTGCCGAGATTTTGGTTGTAGACCTAGTTCCTATCGCAGAACGAGGATTATACTTTGGAATCTTGGGATCGGTTTGGGCGATCGCGAGTACGTTGCCTAAACCTTGTCTTACGTGCCGTACTCCCGCCGCTTGTGCTCAATTGGCCATGTTGCCGACTGACTGGGATTTTTTTCGTTTTCCTCTGCAGGTGCCATAGCTCCGCCGGTTGGAGGAGCGTTAGCTTCTGCTGGACAATGGAGATGGTTCTTCTACAGTAAGTGATCTTAAAGAGCCTCCTCTCCCCACCGTCGTCCTCAATTTGTGTTTTTTTGACTGACTCTTTTTCTCCTTCATTCCTCTCGACAGTGAACTTGCCTCTTTGCGGTGTCGCGCTCACCCTTGTCATTCTATTCCTCAACGTCAAAGTTCCCCAGACGACTCTACGTGAGAAATTCGACCAAATTGATTGGTTGTAAGTGTTTTTTTCTTTTTCTTTGCTTTTTCGTCCTTCCACTCTCCAGCTTCGCTCGACTCGCTTTCTTTTCTCTCCTTTACAAACCTGTTCAACTGACTCTCCTTTCTGGTTGCAGTACCATTCTCTTCATCGCTGCCTCTACCTCTGCAATCCTCGGAATAACATGGGGAGGAGTCGCTTACTCTTGGTCATCTTACCGCGTCCTCGTTCCTCTCATCCTCGGTCTCATTGGTCTCGCCTTCTTTATCTACCTCGAGAAGTTTGCCAAGCATCCCGCCGTCCCCTTCCCGATCTTGACAACTCGAACCGCGATCGCTGGATACATTACCACCTTCCTTCACTCTGTCGTGGTTCTCGCAGTTCGTAAGCTCCTCCATCTGTTCCACGATTCTTTGACGCTGAGGCGAAAGCAAGCGTTGACACTCACCCACGTTCGAGTTGCAGTTTATTTCCTTCCTGTCTATTTCCAAGGTATGTGCTTTCAGCGATTCAGGTAGAAAGACGCCAATAGATAAGCTGACATAGACTATCAACATAGCCGTCAAGGATCAAAGCGCTATTCGATCCGCTGTGTCCACTTTCTCCCTCTCATTCACGATCGCTCCATTCGCCATGATTGCTGGAGTTTCCGTCGGTATCACTGGCCACTACAAGCTTCAGAATAACCTAGGCTGGGCTCTCGCGAGCGTGGGCTTAGGGCTCATGACTTTGATCAAGTATGACTCGAATAAAGCAGAATGGGTCGGATAGTGAGCAATTTCTTTTTTTCTGTTTTCTTTTTTGGGGTCAATGAACGTTGCTGATCTCGTGTGTCCTTTCTCAAGCCCGGTTGTCGTCGGCATCGGAATTGGAATGCTCTACTCGGCCACCAACTTCCCTATCCTCGCACCTGTCACTCCTGCTCAACAACCCTTCGCTGTGAGTTCTTTTCCCTCTAATTTCCCTCTTCTCGCCCAACTCGAGCTCACACCCAGTCCTCGTTTTCCAGAGTGCTTTCTACGGTTTCACTCGTTCTTTCGGTCAAGTTTTCGGTATCGCAATCGGCTCTACGATTCTTCAGAACCGTCTCAACAAGCTTCTTCCACCTGGTTTCGCTGAACAATTCGGTTCGGGTGAAATCGCTTTTGCTGCCATTCCCGTCATCAAGACTCTGTAAGCCTGAGGCCTCTTTGACATTGACTGAACCCTCCAACTGACCTACGCTTTCCTTTTACCAGTCCTGAGCCTCTCAAAACTCAAGTTCGCATCGCTTTCTCGGATTCGATCAAGACGATTTGGCAGGTCATGATCGGAGTCGCCTGTTTGGGCTTCGTCGTTTCCTTGTTGATCAAGAGTTTACCTTTGACGATGGAACGAGATGAGAATTGGGGATTGGCTGAAGAGACGAAAAAGTCGAGCGAGGAAGTTAAAGCTTGATCGATGTCAAAATTTGGACGTTTCCTTCGTTTGTTTCATATACTTTACTTACTAGAATCAGTGCAACTAATCTTTTATGCTACTTCTGCAAGATTGAGAGGCTTCCTAGAGAGAAACGACTCTCCGCCAATTTCCTGCGAAGAGAAATTGGAAAATCGGTCTGAATTTTCTGAGCGTACCGAAGCAGCTCATATAGCTTATGAGTTGAGAACGCTCTTGCCTGTACATTCGACTGCTTTTCCTTTATTCGTGAGCGATCTGAGAGAATGTGAACTTTCTCTCCTTTTCCACAACATTCCACTTTGACGTACACCGACATAACAGCAACAGAACAAGGTGCACAGCAAGTAGCAGTATCGCAGCAACCTCTTCAGCTTGAACGCTTCTCCCTATCCTTGCCTCCCTTGATCACACTTCACCTCATTTCACCAATGGAAGCCGAACCTTCCATCGCTTCAGCACTACCACCAGCGCCACTACCAGAATCGGCAATGACTATCGACTACGAAAATGACCCGGTAGCTGGCACTATAGGAGGAGGAGGAGGAGGAGACGAAGAGATGGGTGATCAAGAAGACTCGAACCTCCTTTCCTCAACAGGATTACCAACAGCAGAGAAAGAAGGTGGAGGAGCAGAGCCAGAAGTTGAAGAAGCAGAGATGGCAGACGATGAAGCTAGTACATGGGAGAAAGACGCAATGGTAGAAGAAGGTGTTGGAACCGTCTCGGAGGTCCTACCAACCTCGACGAACGAACAACCAGAGGAAGTGACTATCACTGATGCAGAAACTCTACCTGAGGTACCTACAAGTACGAGTCTCGCAGAGGTCGCCTCGATTCTCCCCGTCGAAATCGAATCGTCAATCTCGAATGAACCTGCTGCCTCCGAATCCGCTCTTCCTTCCACTGAACCGGTATCGACGATCATCACGAACGGTCACTCGCAGGAAATCGACGCACAACCTTCGGAAGTAGCCCTCAGCGAAGGCGAAGAAGCCGACGCGGAACAGAGCGATTTCCCCGAGCCTCTCAAATCTACCGACGCCACGACGGCATCCCTGAAGCAAGTTGATCAATCTTTCGATAGCAGTACTACCGCAAGCCCTTTCCTCCGACCTCAAGTCGACAAAGCACTTCTTCTCGGAATCGAAGTTCCTTTCCCCGAAGAATCTTCACCTTCTGACCCTCTCGCTCCCTCCGTTCTCTTCACCTACGACAACACGACCTACTCTCTGTTCCGCTCCCATAAATCAGTTCCGCAATGTGCTGAATCTGGAGACGATGCCTCTCGAAATGGAACCGAAGGTGGAGAAGAAGAGGAAGAATTACAAACCCTCCTCGTCGATTCTACCGATCAACAACTTTACTTTGGAACTCTCGAGCAAGTATTTTCGAAACTACATGATCAGTTCCCCGAATTGCAAAGTCGAGAAGATGAACTAGTACTCGATTTCGATGAAATCGGTGTAGCTCTCGCAGAGGTGAGCTTACTTTCCCCCTCATTCTCCTTTCCTCTTATGTCGGCCAGTGAACTGACTCTCTCTGGATCTTTGCACAGGACAACGTCTATTCGCGACAAGTTTCTCTTCACGATTTCGACAGAATTCATCTCGGTTGCGGATTGCCTGGACGACTCCATGCTCGTTTGTACGCCCAATCGAGATTCTCGAGCGGTTTCAATGCTTTAGCGCAACACGTCGCAAACTCTCTGAATGGTACCGGTGAGTTATCTCTTTCTTTCTCCGCTTACTCGGTCGGCTCAGAGAACTTACTCGTTCGACTCTTTCAACGCTAGGTAACGGCACCGAAGAAGGAAACGAAAGTGAAGCTACTTACGACGCAGACAACGGCACTGTTAATGGAGAAGAAGGCGAAGGAGAGTACATCGAGGAATCTTTCGTTTCGGTCGGAGAACCTGAAGATGTCGAAGCAGACGGACCTGATTCAGAATTACCTACGATCGATCAAGACCAAGAACAACAAGACCAAGAACAACAACCACAAGATGGTGAAGTAGCGGGAGGAGACGAGGAAGAAGAGTTTGATCTCGAAAGCGCTCTGGCTCAATTAGATGGAGACGATATCGCAGCTTACGCTGAAGGAGCTGCGGAAGATTACATCATCTCGGAAGGAGCTGAGAGGCAAGAGGGAGAAGAGGAAAACGAGGTGCCAGTCGAAGGAGAAGTGATCGAAGAAACTCCGAACGGTGAGGAAGAGAGCGAGGCCAAAGTCGACGAAAGAGTAGAGGGAGATGTTTCGAATACGGTGGAGGTTTGCGAACAAGTTGAAGGAGCCGAAGGAGAAATCGAGCAGCCACAAATCGAAGAAACTTCGGCTCAAGATGAGCAAAATCTCGAAAATGCAGCTCTCGAAGATCAAGCCGAAGTTACTACAGTTGAGGAAGATTCAGCTACTCTCCCGACTGAATCACAAACAGAACAGAACGTTGTCGATGCAGCGCAAGACGCCGAGGACAACGTTGAACAAGCACAAGAGTCAGTCGCAGTCGAACCAGAGTCTCTCGCTCACGAGGGCGCAACTGCTCCCGAAGTACCGACCGAAGGTGACGTGAAGCTGTTAGCGAGTGAAGAGACTGCCACTAGCGAAGTAGTTGGAAAAAGTAACGAGAGTTCGAATCGTGAGTTCTCTTTCAACCCTCTTCTCAATGCCCCATCTAGATGACTGACGTCTCTTTAATTGCATAGCTACTACTACGGAGACAGAACAAGCTATTCCTGAAGATGCAGTCGATCCAAACGATGTCGTGATCGATTACGATGAAGCTTTCGATGGTTCTTCTTCGACTGCTCTACCTCCCTCTACTGCGCCAGAAGAACTCGTCCCGATCACTGAAGCGGCCATCAAACCGGGAGAAGAGCAAGCGCCAGTCGTCGCGCCGCACAGCCCGAAACGTAGACACGATTCGCTCGACGCCGGCGATGCAGGTGAAATTCTTCAAACCGAGATTGACGGTAGTGAGTCGATCTCTCTCCCCTTCAGCCTCACTTTCCTTGCTAACCCTTCCCTTTTTCTTCCAGGTGATGCGAAGCGACCTCGTCTCGACCAAACTACTGCCGACGCCGCAGCTTGATCACTCTCCCACTGCCAGCCTTTCGCAACACTTCCTCTTCCCTCGATACCTCTCGTCGATGATACCCCGTTGTTTCGTTTCTTCTCGATATCTACTTTCTCCCTTCTTCCCGGATTCTTCACTTCAACTCGAGGACGATCAGGTTCCATTCCCGTCTCTTCCCCCTTCTCTCCTCTATACCCTCAGTCTTCTCTATTCTCTCTCTGGATTCGTCCCTCTCTTCACATACTCGCAAGCAACTAACGATCTCGTCCCGTTTCTCGAAAGAACAAAGGAGGTAAAAAGTTAAGAAATTCGCTCAACAGCGAAGACTTTCTCAACGCACAAATAGAAAGGTAGTTGGAATTTCCCTCTGTCTCCCTCGTGACTAATCTTTCGTCTGTGCTCTCAAGAACAGCTCCAGCCAAAAGCTTGACATATTCTCTTTCGCTCGAAAGCAAAGAACTTTCCCTTTTTCTTTCTTTTCTTGTCGATAGCTGTACATACTACCTTCTTCTTCCACCTATAGATTCCTTTCCTTCCTCTTCTCCCTCGTAAAATAAAGTTGTCGAGGCGTAGTTTAGTCTAGTAGTCGTTTGAAGAGGTAGGAAGGAACTAAGTTGCAAAAAGAAAACTATCTCACTTTCTTCCTTCGGATTCTCTGCGTGCGAGACCGAATAAGCACTTGCATTACTACTGCTAGCCGAGATGTCAACGCGACCAACGCACTTTGGTCGATAGAAAGTTGGTCGAAGTTGCGAAGTGGGACAATCTCTAATTTCTTCTCGAACTCGAACAATTCACTTCGACTGGTCCCTTTTCGTACAGGCCACACCAGGAGGCTCTCTCGGTACATCACGATGAATTCCTCGGGTGCTACCATCGCCAGACTGCACCGCGCCCTCGCCTCGATCAGTCTCTCTCCGGCTCGTTTAATCGCTTCTCCTCCAGTCGCTCAAGGTGGTGGACCCGCCAGAAGAGCTAGTGTAGCTATCAGTGAGTGCAACCCTCGCTGTCCGAAGTCTCACAGGCACGCATCGGAGGTAGAATCTTCTCGTCGAGATTGCTTCATCTCCAGTGTCTCCCTTCACCTCGATCGTACAGCGAGGCCGGTCGAGAATGCTTTGTACTGACTCAGATACCTTGCAGTCATCCGACTACGACCGGAACACTCTCCGACTTCCTCAGCTCCTTCTTCTCCACATACTTCTCCGATCTCTCCTTCTTCCGCTTCCCTCCCTCTACATTCACACTCACCGACATCAGCTTCTACTTCTTCATCCCCACCTAACTCGACGCTTCCGACTGCGCAAGACTCACAGACGAGTGAAAGCGAAAGAGGAGGAGTTCAAACCGTTCTGAATCAACTCGATGAATTCTTCGCACAACCGTGGGTGAACAATCCTGCGACTACGATAGAGATCTTGTACATCAAACGAGCCTCCAGAGCGACTGAGTATGTTCTTAAATTCGCTTCATCTCCATCACTTTCGTTCGAATTAGACTGACAATCTCGGTCCGTACCTTGTAGCAAATGGAGTGGACATGTAGCTTTCCCGGGAGGTCGATCAGAACCAGATGACGAATCTGCAGAATTCACGGCGATGAGAGAAACTTGGGAGGGTAAGCTATCTTGCATTCCTCATTTCTGTTTTGACCTCGAAATTATGTGTGCCCAGAGCTGATTGATCTTCTCATCCTGTTCAATCTGCGACTGTTTGATAGAGGTTGGACTTGATCTCGCTGAACGTGACTGGATCTCGGTCGGTCAGTTAGATGATCGAGAAATCACTTCTTCACTCGGAAAACGACTCTTGATGATTCTTTCACCTTTCGGTAAGCTAACTCTCGCTTACATCCCGAATCAACTGGAAGCATTGGGCTGATATCCTTCCTCTTGATCGCAGTCTTCCTTCACACTTCACCTCATGCGCCGATTCCTGAACTGCAAGAAACTGAAGTCGCCTCTGCTCACTGGATCCCTCTCGAGCTCTTACACGCTCCGACAGCTCGATATGGCTCTGTAGACATCGATATCGCTAGTCGATTAGCGCCGAAGAACAAAGTAGCGAGAGCCGCTTTGAAAATGCTCGTTGGCCAAATGTCGTTCAAGTGAGTCTCATCCGCTTTCGGTTTTACCTTGGACGAAATCAAGCTCATTTTTCGTGAGGTTAGGTGTATCCTCTTACCAAATGATCCGATTTCGCTTCAACCTGATGTACCTTTGGGAGACAAATTGCCTGATCTTCGATTATGGGGATTGACTCTCGGTACGCCTCTCCTCGCTTCTCTCTGTTGACCACTTTGCTTAGCTGAACTAACTCCTGCTCTCTCTCTCTCTCTATCTAGGAATGACGCTCGACCTGCTATCTCACATGACCCTCTCTCGCTCAGCTTCGGATCTCTCTACTTACCCCTACGCAGTTTCAGCACTCGACAAACCTCTCGATGGATCAGAATATCCCCTAGAAAAGAAAGAGAAAGGTGTGAACCCTTTTGCTAGTAGTAGCGAAGCAAGCATTTTCCCAAGATTCGTAAGTTTTCTTTTTTCGTTGCAATCTTTCAATATTGCCGCGAGATTTGCTCTTCCTTTCCGTCTCCTTTGAGTTCCGGGAACTGACCATGGCTGCCTGCGCTTTACAGTCTTACCCTGATATAAACCTCTTGATCTACCTGTTCGGATGGCGATATCGACGTCTCCTTCGTTCTCACCCTTCTTCCTCTGGTCGACCTCCTACGACTCCTCGAACTCCCTCGTCCATTCCGACATACCGGGTAAATTGGGCAGGAATGTCCTTGAACGCTTACTACGCTGCAGTTAGGAGAGCTTTAGTTGTCGCTGTTTTGATGAGAGGAGTTGCTGCGTTAGGAACATTGGCGGGACTCGGTTGGTACGTTCGAGAATGGTGGAGAAGTAAACAGAGGAGTAGGAAAAATGTTGTATTGTAGAGTGTAGTTAAGAAGTAGTTCATTCAGTCATTTTAGTGCATTTGTCAGTTTTTTTTTTTCTTTTTTCGTAGCGAGGCTCTTTCTCTCTCTTTGGGGTCTCTCTTTCGGTACCGCTACGAGTGAAGAAGTGAAAGACAGAAACTTTGATTTGCAGAATTGCTCAGTAGGAATTGAAAAGAATTTCGACAACAAACAGGCGTACGAAAGAAACGAAAGAAACTGAAGAGGGTAAAGAGACAAAGGAGGGAAGGGTATGACGACTGTTCTCAATGGCTTAAGCGAAAGCCTTGACGTTCTGATCGAGAGCTTCTTCGAGAGGAGTCCATCCATCTTGACCGAGTTCTTTCAAGACTTTGAGAGAAGCTTCGACGTCGAAAATGTGATAAACGGGAACGGGGTTCTCGACGTCCTTGGGGAAAGATTTGTTGGGGTACTTCTTGCGGAAGATGGAGAGGATTTGGTTCCAGGTAACCGAGTAGGCCGAAGCGATCAAACGTTGGGATTTGACAGAAGGAAGAAGAAGAGCTCCGACGTGGAGAGCGGCAATGTCGACGACGGGTACCATATCGACTAGCACTCAAGCAACGGTAAGCTATGGATGTGGAGAGGGAGCGAGAGAAATTTAATTAGCTCACCATCGGGAATCATTTGCATCACTTGATCGCTTTCTCCAGTGAACAAGTTGCGAAGGAATCCAGCAGTCGAACCATGTTGAGACTTGGAGTCGAGGATTTCACCGATACAGAAACCGGGTTGAACCGCTGAGAATTCGAAAGAAGGCTAAACGAGACAACAGAACGAGAGTCAGCGTTGGAAAGAAAAGCAGGTCGAGAAAGAAAACGACAATCGCTCACGTTGTTCTCCTTGATGAATTTCCAAGCAGCGAGTTCTCCTTCAGTCTTTGATGCACCGTAGACGTAAGCTCCCTTCGTGGGGTCACTGTCGGGAAGAGATTTGGCGATTTCAACAGTTTTGTAGTTGAAATCTTTTTCACCAACTTTGAGATCCTTTTGACGAGAAGAGTCGGGAGTAGCGATTGCGACGATCGAAGAAGTGAGAACGAAACGCTTGACGGAAGGAGTTGCGGCGGCAGCACGAAGAGCGACGAGGGTTGATTCGACCGCATCGCGAACGACAGTTTCGTAATCCGATGAGAAAGAGACGTTTGAAGCGACGTGGGCTACTCCATGGACACCT
Source organism: Sporobolomyces pararoseus (assembly GCA_010758995.1). Classification (NCBI taxonomy): domain Eukaryota; kingdom Fungi; phylum Basidiomycota; class Microbotryomycetes; order Sporidiobolales; family Sporidiobolaceae; genus Sporobolomyces; species Sporobolomyces pararoseus. Next base: position 293,966 of record RSDY01000004.1, on the reverse strand, counting down.
ACAAGTATCGAAAGAGTCAGCGAGTGTATTCAGCTTGAGGAAGAGTTGGGAAACGTACCTTTGATAGCTTCATCAAACGCTCCGTCCACAGTGATGTCCTTTACTTCAGCTACTTCGAATTGATCAGGGTACTTGGCATCCCACTTGCTCTTCAAACTGTCGAGTTTCGATGCAGTTCGAGTCGTACCACGGACCTTGTAACCGAGAGCGAGCAATTGTTCAATGAGGTGAGATGCGATGAAACCTTGAACGTTCGAGCATGACGAGTCAGTTCTGATACTGGATAAGCTTCGTGACACACGTTATACTCACCATTAGCTCCCTATTGTACAAAGAGAGAGCGTCAGTGAGGGGAAGGAGCTTCTCGAAAGTGGGGTTTGGAAAGGAAACTCAACGGTAACGAGGATGAGAGAGCCTTTGGGAAGAACAGCGTCGTTGACGGAGATCATTGTGTGTGAGAGGGATCGAGGAGTGAGAACGCGGGGGAAGAGGGAGAGTGAGGAAAGAAAGAGAGGAGCTCCTCTCAAGAAGAGGCTTTCATCAATCGAAGTTCAAGGAAATTCTATGGAAACTGATGTGTAAGCTCGATGAATTTGCTTTTGTAAGCTTTCTTGTAAGCTCTTTTTGGTCTTCTTTCGTAATCTATTTTCGACACGTCATTGAAATCTTCTCCGAGAGCCCGAAGCCTGAAGTCCATGCTCTTTGTTCAGTTCCTTGATCTCGGACTTCGTAGTAATAACGACATTGAGCTTTGAGGGCGCCCCGAGAGCTTTGTAAGCTTGCGAAAAAGGACTACTCTGGCGAAGGAATCTCATCAATGACGAGCTAGCAAGGAAGCGCACTACTGTCATCGGAGTAAAGCAAGTCCTACATTCTCAATCACAGTTCAGTCAAGCGCCAACACCAAAATCCATTTAGACAAAGTGACAACTCGTGTAATCAACTTTCATCTTCCTCTTCTTCAACTCCACTCTCAACTGCTTGAACAGACTATCCTTCGCGACGGCTGGAGGTAGATTACCGAAGTTGATTCTAGTGAGTCGTGTCGTGAGTTCGAAAGAAGTAGTTACTCGATCGAAATCGAGCACGCCAGCGAGGTCGAAAGCTATAGGTTGAACGGGAACGACACCTTCGTCCGTCCTCCAGAACGAATCCTCAAAATCTAGATTGCTGAGAAGGGTACAAGAAGTGCCGAGGACATCGATGAGGTCGTTTGAAGGTCCAAAGAATCCTCCGAGAGTGAGAGAAGAGAGTTTGTGGAATCGACTGAAGGGCTCGGAAGGGATGGAAGGACTGTTTGCGAACGAAGGAGACGTTTTCTGAGGAGAAGTGATAGAGATAGTTTCAATCGAATTCGTAAGGTGAGAAAAGATGTAGTCGATGTCGAGTGGTGCGAGGGGGTCACATTCGAGAATGAGAATACGAAGTCGAGAAGGATCGATAGGTAGATACTGCTTCGCTTGACGAGAGTTGAGCCATAATCCTCGTACTTCGAGTGATCTGAGGCGAACATTGACTGCTGCCGGACCATCCGATTCGTCGTCTTCGATATCTCGTAATTTGAGATCAACGAGCTGAGAGAGAGCAGTTTCGCGAAGAGCTTTGAGAACGTTTTGGTGAGGAACTCGATACATCGAGAAGTCTTGTAGTGATCCGATGATGCTTGCGCTCTTGATTGTTCTTTGAGGCGGGCTTGAGAGAGCATCGATGACTTTCGAGAAAGAATTGCCGGAAGGGAAAGTCAAGTCGACGTTGACTAGGTTTGGACAGGCGGAGAGGATCGAGAGGTACCAAGAGAACGATCGAGGAGGGTGAGCGAACCTAGGAGGTCCACTGCTCGAATCGGAGGTCGAAAGTGAACCAGTCCATTCGACCAGATGTTGAAGGTCGTGAACTAGTCTTCCGAGCTCGCCGTCGTTTGTTTCGAGAGCCGAGAGTAACAGTCGTGCCTTCTCTATAGTTGGGAAGATTCCGAAGGTGAGAGGCCGGAAGTAGAGAAAAGTACGAGCTAGAGGGAGAAATTGTTTTGAGACGAGGGCGAGAGATCTCAAGTTTGCTTGATCGAGATCTAGCATTACAAGAAGTGTCAGGAATGAGCTCTGTCGTCTCATGCAGAAAGGCAGGATCTACTCACACCGCGGCGTCGAAGCTTTCTCGTAAACGAACATAAAAATCAAATCGAGTACTTCTGCCGGAAGCTCCGATAAGAGAACCTACACATGGCATATTGTCAGTACTGAGCGGGCTCTTTGTCCATAAGCGTAGAGCAGCACATCGCTCGCGAGAACAATTGGACTGCTTTTGACAAGATGATCGGATTTGAGAGAATTCGGAGATGGAAGCTCACCATTACGGCTACTCAGTAGTTCAACAAAGTTCTCTAAGCGTCCCGTAGCGATTGAAAGGTCCTTTTGTAGAAGTTGTGAGACAACAAAGGGAAAGAGAGATCAAAACCTTCTTCGAAGTCTTCTGTCTCCTATTGTTCAGCATCTCCTCCAAAACTCTCGAAGATCTCGAAAGGAGTTACAAATAGCTTCAAGTAATAGTGCTGCCAGTCAAGAGGAAGTCTAACGGTGGAAAACTCGGCTCCTCCCCATCACGTGTTGGATCTGGGTAGACTTTCGTTCAGTCAGAACGTAAGGGCCCTCCCGGCGTGAGTCTCTATCGCTTGCCTACTAGCGATTATTGAGAAAGGAATCCAGCTGACTTGCTTCCCGATGACAGCATCTTTAAATTTTCGTTTCCTCGTTATCTCCTTTCCAGCTTCTTCTTCTACTCTCACCCTCCGCCTCCGCCCCGAGTTCTCCTTCGTCTACATCAACAGTCATTATTCCCATATCCCGAGCAACCATGTCCCTTCCGTCCCTTCCTCCAGAAGTTATACTCGAAATCGCTTCATATCTCAAGGGAAAGTCGGAGGAGCAAGTCGCGGCAGGGAAAACAATCTCCCTCGTCTGCAGGAGATGGAGGTCGATTGGTCAAGTCACACGGTGGAACCAGATTTCTATCGGTCCTCACTCGATTCCTTCGCTGTCCAAACACTTCGACTGTCACCCTCAGCTTCGACGACTCGTTCGTAGTTTGATCATCAAACGGCCTATCGCTCAAGACTTGGAACTCTTCGCACAGCGCGAACGCGAGATACTGGCCCACTTCCCTCCACTTCTTTCGTCTCTGAGTCAAATCACACATCTCGACATCACCATCCTTCGCGATGAACACCTCCTACCGACCGTCCGAGTCGTATCGAACCTTTCAGCGCTCAAGGACTTCTGTCTGCGTGTCAGTGTCTCGCCGACTTGGACCAACGAACTAGATTTAATCTTCCGCGAGGGGTTCAAAAATCTCAACAAGCTCGTCTTCCTGTCGTTGGGCAGGTTTATTCGTTCGCCCAACTCGGTTCAAGACGCGGATGGAGGAGGAGGAGGAGCTACAATCCCTGCCGATGACTTATGCTGGAGCGGGGCTTCCTATGACGAACAAGATTCGACTCCCCATGATCCGATTCTCGCGATGATCGACCGAAAGACCTTACGGACAGCGACCATACTCTTCCCGTGCTTCCCTCTTCAAAAGACCCTCGTCTATCTCTCCGCCTACCCCTTTCTCACTGAGGTGAATCTCCAATTCTTACAAAGCGACCTCGTTGAACAACTTCCCCAACTCCTTGCTGTATTCCCCAAATTCCCAGCGCTTCAAAAGCTAATGATCATGTCCCACGATTCGCTGAATCGAGGAGGTGTCGAGTCTCCAGTCGCTCTTCGTTCACTGCTCGCTAGTCTACCGTCTTCACTCAAGTTTTGCGGAACAAGATCTATTCAGTTCCCCGACGCTGAACTGATCCCTGGTCGACAAATCCCGTTCCCGGTACCGAGTGACCAATGCTTCTTTGTGGCACAGCAAGAAACGGATCGGAAAATTGATTCAAAGATGTTTTGGAGGGACGATTCGGGACGGGGCGTCGATTGGTTTCGGACTATCCCTCATTAGATTCAGATCGGCTTGTGTGAGTGAACATCTCTGCCTCTTTGCGTGCTCGAATAGATTTTTATGCCTATCTCTTTTCGAGCAAGACATCTCAAGCTCGAAACCCGAACTTCCTCTCCCGTTCGTTTCGTCAAATATCATCTCTCAACGATCTCGACTCGTTGAATCTCGTTAGCTTCTGTTGTTTATCTACTCTCATCTATGATTCTGTCAACCTTCATCTTATTTCGTTTGTTCTACTGTTCTTTTCCTCAGTATCTTGTTTGCCGTTTTTCGTTCCGATTTATGCTTGTACCGCTACTGCAACTCTTTTCTTTGCTCGTTCTGCAGGGACTTCATTCGAGAGAGCGTGCGAGGGAGAAAGTGAGGCTCAGACTGCACGGGTAGCTTTCACTTTTTGCATAATGGTTACAATCAAACATAAGCAGGTCTAATGAAAGTTCAGAGAGCTCTATGCCATGCCATCAGAAGTTTCAACCAAGTGCTTCCCATGCTTCCAACCCTCGAGCGATAATCTTGAGTCCTTCGAGAGCTCCAGAGAGTTCTTCCCTCTCCCTCGAAGCAGCAGAGACGACGTGCTCGTATCCCATCTGACTGGCCTTGTAAGCGGTCGTAGCCTTCAACAGTTCGAGGTCGAGCTGAGTACCCCTGGTTGTTTTGAGGGCCGCGAGCGATCGCTCAAGCTCGAGTTTTTCCCGTTCCCATTCTTTCTTCTTTTCATCCATCTGCATCTCGAATCGCTCTTCGAGCTGTCTCTTCGTGCCCTCCTCCTCTTTTCGCTTCTCTGTCTTCAGGATCTCCACTTCTTGAGCTAAAGCTTCTTTCTCCTTTCTCAGTGCCTCCAATTGTTCTTCATCAACTCTCTGCAGCACTAAAATCTCCCGGCTCATCTCCATTCTCGCTTCTTCCACTTCTCCTTCTCCATCTTCATCTTCTCTCTCTGAATGAGCATCATTCTCCGTTCCCTCGTAATCCATTTCGAAAGAGATATCTCCTCCTCCCTCTCCTCGCCTAGGTTTTCTAGCGCTCCCGTTCCCGCTCATACTCAGACTGACTACCCTCCCTCTCCAAGGAGTTCCACCTCCGATTCCTCCAGCACTACTAGATTGAATCTCTTCCAACATGATCCTGCTAACTTCTTCATCCATCAAGAATTCGAAATCGTTTCCTCCTCCTTGTGCAGTTGTTTTCCCTAGAGGAGTCTGGGTCGACAGAGAAGGGGAAGAGAATAGGCCGTTCTGTAGAAGTTCTTCAAGAGTTGTGGATCCGCGTGGCTGTCGTCGACGAGAAAGGGGATCGGGAGTTGAATTGCTCGTCGGAGCGGCGGAATCGGAAGAACGAAGGAGTGAAAGTTGTCGATTCTCGGGAGGTGCGGATGGTAGAGATGAGGCCTGTTGGTTTGTTCCAGGAGGAGAAAGGAGTACTGCGTTGAAGCGAGGGGTTTGACTTGTCGAGAGGGATTTCGAGGGAGTAGAATAGGAAGTTTTCCGTTCTGCCATGGGACTCTCGACACCGTTTGATTCGTTTGTGAGACCAGTGTCGGATGTTACCCGATTACGAGCTGTAGAAGCTGTGGAAGCGATCGAAGTTGACCTAGATCTTGCTTGGTTGCTACCGACTGTCTCCCAAGATTCTCTTCTAGTTCGACTGTCTCTCCTGTTCCTACCGTCTTCTGTTTCGTCCCTAGAAGCATTGATGCTGTTCAGAGTACTGCTTCGGAGTGCGGAAGATCGTTTAGGTGTTTCTCCTCGCCTACTATTCGGAGTTCTCGTATTCGTGGTTGATCCTCCTCCTCCAAGTCTGACGTTTGCGACCGATACTCTTCGTGCTCCTCCTCCAGTTACAGGGGGCATTCCGAGTCCTAGACGGTTGCGAGGTTCCTTCGTTGAGCTGGAGATAGTTGTTGCTCCTGTCGTCGAGGAAGAAGAGGAGGAAAAGATTGGAATCGAAGAAGAAGAGCTGGAGGATGCTGGAAGAGGGATGCGTCTAGCAGTTGCGCGGGGTAAGGTGGAAGTCGAAGACGGAGGTTGCATGAGTGTCGAGGAAGAAGGGTTTGGGAGTCGACTTGTCGTCGTAGATCTCTTGAGAGGCGAGTCTCGGTTCATGGTTGTCGTAGTTGTCGGACGTCGAAGAGTGGAAGAAGAAGACGTCGAGCGATTTAGAGAGGGTTTTCGAGGGGAAGAAGATGTCAAAGGTACTTTTTCTTTTCCTTTTCTAGGAGAATCTGTCGAATTCCCTAGACCAGCTACGGGTCGTAGAGAGTTTCCTGAGAGTATTCGTCGACTTGTAGCAGTAGCTGAGATTCTTGGACCAGATCGAGACGACGAGGTGGAAGAATCGAGCGGTTTTGCTGTTCCGAGTCTTCGATCTTTCGGTCTAACCGTCGAAGGGCTTTCGGGAACTGTCAGTCCAGCTCTTGAGGAGGTCGACCGCGATAATTGAGATTGACGGAGAGGTGTAGCGGCGGCGCTGGAGGCGGTCGAGGGGGGTTGAAGAGAGGTGGAAGTTGAATGAGATTGAGCTGAAGGTGGTCGGATCGATCTTGCTCCACCATTGCTCGGCATCGATTTCTCTGTGTGAATTAGTAGTGATTCAGCATCCGTTCATTCTCAAGTCTCTTGTCGTGACAGTCGAGAGAGAGAGGTGAGAAAGAACGCCTACCTCGACTTGCTCCGTTTCCATCGTTCAAGCTCTGAGCGTTCTCTTGTACACTCTGTAAGATCCTCCTAGGTCTCGCTGTACTCGAAATTGTTAGAGAATCGCGAGTAGAATCGCCAAAATCTCTGTTGTTTCCAGGTTGACTAACTCTTCTCGCTGCTCCTCCTGAGGTACCTGGTACGGAGTTGCCGCGTGTCAAAGAGGTATTTGCGTTGGTTCTGCTCGAGTTGAGCGGTCTAGCGAGTCGAGAAGAGGTGGAGGGAGGAGGGAGGGTCGTGTTTGTTGATTGATGTTTCGGAACGGAGGAAGTCGAAGCCGCTGGCTGTCGTAGGGATGTATTGCTTGTCATGTGCTGTAGTACTTTGCTGAATGAGTGTAGACACAGAGAAGTTGAAAGCTGAGGAACGATCCTCCTTCGAATCGTTGGTTGCTTTCTCCTTTCTACTCCTATCACTCGAAACACCAGAGGCCGAGCACTCCATTTCGATCTAACAGCTTCATTGCATCCTTCAATCAATCAGCAAGCACAGAGCACTACACCCTCGGCCGCTCCGAAGTTTCGACCTCGATCAACAACACGTACCTCGACTTCCTCAGAGAGCCTCAAGAGCTGACGGGACACCTCTACAACTTTCACAGAGAGTATAGGGTGAGTTCAAGAGCCTCTCTCCACATGAGTGTTCAAACAGGGATGGGAGAGGCTCGAAATATATTTCCTGAAGCCTCGACGTCCGACCCGAGTTAGTTATGGTAGAGAAACGTTATTAGATGTGTACCATGCGGAGAGGATCTGTCTTCAAGACATCTAGGAGGTCTAGCAGAAAGCTGTAGCGTCTGGGAAAAAAGCTGGAACTTGGATTAGAGGACTCGGACTAACTCTCGCAGAATCCCTTTCGTACAGCACGATGTCCTTCTCGTCACTTCCAGAAGAATTGGTAGATCTCGTCGCGCTCGAAGTTAGAGACTCCGGTACGTCCACTTCCTGCTCTTTTGCCTTGATGAGCGATCTTTCTGACTCGTTGTTTCAATCAGGATCACCGAATGATCTCGCCAAGCTCTGCTTGGTATCTCGTCAAACTCTCCACTCGGCTCGACGTGCTCTCTACGAAAATCCTTACGCGCAAGAACGGAAGTTCGACGAGATTGGATTTCCCGTAGCAAAGCAACTTCTCACAAGTCTCCAAGCGAATCATAATCAGCTCGGTCGACTTGTTCGTAGCACTCGTGATCTCTACCTCTCAGTTACGCTGTGGGGGTCCACGAAACACAATGGAGAGATGGAAGAGGAGGAAGGTCTCTCGGCCAAAATCATCGAGACGTGGTACCTAGAGACGTCCTTCGTGCTTGCCCGAATCTCAGAAAAGTCGATATCCTCTTCCGGTCAGATCGACTACTCGACCTATCGCTTGAAGCTATAGCCGCATCAATTCCGACAATTCAACAAATCAAGTTCCGAAACGACGAGTCATCGAACGAAGCAGAGGAACGTGTTCAACTATCTACAGCATACTCACTATTCCGTCTCTACCTTACCCGCCCCCTCGTCAATATCGACTTGAGTCTCTTGAGCCGCACAGAGGCAAGCTCAGCGCCGAATTTCGGACTCCCGATCGAAACCGAGGGTCTTTCTCTCCACCTTCGTCCTTCCCTCGTCGACAAACTCCTCAAGTATTTCCCATCGCCATTGTCCCCCACCCCTCTCAGAAAGATCACTCTCACTCTCACTGCAATAGCTGCTTCCACCGCCATGCTCCCTCTAGCTTCGATCTCGGACAATTTTGGGAAGAGTCTTGAGGAATTCGTCGTCGCCTTCTATGGACTCAGGCAGAGCACTCGAGCAGACTCGTACGGCCATCATCATAGGGGGCCTCCCCTAACTCCAATAGGCTTCCGAAACTTCACCCGGCTCGAAACTCTGGAGTTACTGGGTTGCCACGGTCCTTCAGAGGAATTACTCGAAACCCTCGTCGAACACGCTCCTCTCCTCCGCAGGATCAGTCTTAACCGCTCAGTCTGGACCTCTTTGTCGAATCCAACCTCTATCGTCCCCGAAGAAGTTTTCCCCGAGCACAAGGTCGTCGAATCCCTCTTCAAATTCACACACCTTCGATTCATTCATCTCGGGATCCTTCCAACGAATAGTCACGAACGTTACGCCTGGATTGTGGACGAGATGGAAAAGCTTGGAGTATCGGTTGAATTTGAGATTTGTAGTTAGTCGTAAGGGCAGAAAGATCAGATATGGTGGAATTTTTGAAAACCCTCGTGACTTCTCTTTCTTTGTTGTACGTTTTGCGATCTTCCTTCTTTGTAGATGCTTCTTTGTGCTACCTTCCCTTCATCTCGGTCTATTACTTTTCTAGACACCTCGTGAAACCTGACGAGAAGATTGCGAAGTACGAGACTAATCCTGCAGATCCCAGATTTGTACAAGCACCACTGATGATCAGTGAGGAATCAGCTGCAGGTATATCGATAGCAAGCCTTTGCGAACCTTTTTTTCGAATCGACGACAAAATCGCTTCTTTCGCTTCTCCTATACAGCTCGACATCTATACTTCCGCTCCATTCGAAATCAAGAGCTCGCTCCAGGATCCAACTAGCATACTATCGCCCTCTCGATCATCCTTCCTTCCTTCTGGCTTCAATCCAAACCTCGTTCTCGTTCCCCCTTATTCCACGCACCTCTCGTCTCTCAAGTTTCGAATCTGACTCGCGGAGTAACTCAAGAACCAACGAAATACTATCGAGGTAAGGTTACACAGCTTTCACACGCGTTTTCAGGGCGACTTTCAGTTTTCGGAGATCAAGATGGTTACGATCAGTCGAGACTGTTCTGCTACTCGATGAGAATGAGCAGTGGTCCCAGAACGGTATCAGAGTCTATGGCATCGCCCGCAGGTGAAAGGGAGTCTTTCATAGACAGGAGAGGAGGGATAGCCGAAGGTTAACAGGGATAGCCGAAGGTTAACACGATACGCCTCTCTCGAGACAAGATCCTAAGAAAAGGACCCGTGCATTCTGCAAGTGAGACGACGTAGGGAGTCAACAAGCAAACAGGCTCTATGGGAAGCAAGTTGAACTGACTCTTTTGATGCATTTCGAGCAGATGTCGTTTTCTTCTCTTCCCGAAGAATTGATCGATCTCGTTGCGTCCAAGCTCCGTGAAGTCGACTGGAGGACAGCACCAGCAGAAATACGTCGTCGCGGTATCTGTGAGTTCCTTCGTATCTTCGAAAGGTCACTGTCTAGTTGGGATTCGGCGCTGAAGTTCAACTTTTTTCGTCGGTTCATCTAGATCTCGATCCCGTTTACCAGCTCGCTCTCGTTTCTCGCAAAACCCTTACTTCTGCTCGTCGTTCTCTCTACTACATGCCTTTCGACAACGGCTATTCGGAACGAGGTCTCGACTTCATCGATGCTCAATATCTGCTCTCAACTCTGCAGGCCAACCAAGAACTAGGACGTCTCGTACGAGGAACCCGAGGAGTAGACTTCGCTATAATGACCTCGTTTAATGAGAATGGCCCATTCCAGGACCAGGAGGATCTAGCGAGTGGGGCAGTCGAAAGCTGGTACTTCGATTTTCTTCGAGCCTGTCCAAACCTGCAACAACTCGATATCTTCCTCACCTCGGATCGTTTTCTACTGTCGATGTTCAACGCTGTCGGCTCTTCAATTGCGACAATCGACGAAATCTACCTGAATGAGAATCGCTTCAAGTCGGGCAAGATTGGTTCTCCTTCGTTATCAGCCACCTTCGACCTGTTCCGTCGCCACTTCACTCGTCCCCTCTTCGGAATCAAGATCTTCTCGACGGAACTGGAGGAGGATTCTGCCGATCTTGAACTTCCAATGGAAACACAGAGTCTTCTCAGGCTCGGCGAGGAAGTCAACCCCTCGAAGCCAAGGACTTCCGTCCTTTCTTTCGTTCCCTCAACGAACGCTAAGAGACCCTTGGAGATCTTAAAGATATCTCTTCACGATGAGCCGCTCGAGCGCCTATCGCATACTATTACTAGGATTGGCTCAAGAGTAGGATCGAATCTGTTGAATCTTTATTTGGGGTACCAGGCCCAGAGTGACGAACTCTCATCCTACACCCTATCTTCGACTACTCGTACTCCCCTCTCCCCTCTGTTCCTCGTCTTCCCTTCCCTTACTACTCTAGCCCTTGCCGGCTTCCGTGGACCTTCTCTCGACTTCCTCCAGTCTCTCTCCGCAAAGTCTCCTCTCCTTCGCCAAATACGTCTATCAGGATCAATCTGGATCTCTGAGCGCAATCCTTCTTCGACAGACGTCAACGAGGTCTTCCCTGAGCATCAGATCCTAGTCGCTCTTCGAAATTTCAGATTCCTTAGGGAAGTACATCTCGGAATTCTCCCGTGTCTCGATCGCGATCGTTACACTTGGCTCGTGAAAGAGATGGAGAAAAGCGGAATAACGGTAGATTTCCAAGTTTGTGAGTTTGAGTGATGAGCGAAGGGGGAAAAAATGAGACGATTTGGTGACGAGGCTCGAAAGGGTTTCTTTTTCTAGTCTGTTTGTCTCGTATCCTCCTGTCTGTACACTTCTTTGTATGCCTCTTTTGCAGTCTGAGTCGTTGTCGATCGTTTCCTTTCAATGCAAATTGATTTCCTTTTCTTCAAACGAATTCAGCATCTGGTCCGAGCAGACGAAATTGGCATTGAGCTGTCAACAGATTAGCAAAGACCCGGAGCAATAGCGTCGACTGCCATGGGTACCGTCGCGACCGTCGCGAGCTCGGGAGGCTTGAAGTCGAACTAAGATCGGAATTCTGCGTGAAAGACTCTCCACTCTTCTATCCTGAGCTGACCGAGTGTCCCCGGCTCTTCTACGTTAGTCAACAGCTTGAGAGTCGTTACCGCCAGAGTACTAGGAAGTCGGCGTCCGGCATGCGTAAGTCGTAGAAATGAGGTTGAAGGAGAAGTTGTAAGACTGGAGGAAATGAAAGGTTGTCGAGCTGAGCTAGCGTAGTGATAGTAACACTAGAGTAGCTTGATTGTTTCTGAGCGATAGTATGACGGAGAAAGTTGTGGTAAAGAGACAAGAAGCATCTCTAAACCTCTCTCCTCGTTTCTCCTCACTGCAACTCGCTCGACTCTTACAATCATGTCCCGAATCACCTCAAGAGTGAAGCCCGAAGATGAAGATGCCTCTCAACTGAAATTCGGACCAGGTAAGACTGCTCCCTCCCGTTTCATCATCTCTCAACTTTGGTCTCTCTCTCGGATGCTCTACTGACTCTCCTGTCGCGCGCGTAGAATTTGAGCAACAATCAGTACAAGAGAAGACTTTGACTATCAGTGAAGTCAAAGTAATTCTAGATTCGATTGATCCAGAGAAACAACCTGATAACTCGTGAGCAACTCCTTTCTCCCTCCTCTCCTCGCTTTCTTATACAGACATAGCAGAGTAGCTTACGAAGTGATATGAGAGTACAGAGTGTTCAAGAAGACTCAAGAATACGTTGATACATTCGCGAGGTTTCCAACTCCAGAAGTTTCAGATGCAGTTCGAACGTGAGTTTCTTTCCCTAGACCTTCTCTCTAGCTCGACTGGAACCGTAAAGGGAGCTGTAGGGGGCTGACTGAAATCGTGTGGAAACAATAGATCACTACCGGAAGAACAACTGAAATTTTACGAGATTGCTCAATTGATCAACCTGTGTCCGGCAGACGCGGAAGAAGCGAAAGCACTGATTCCATCGTGAGTCTGTGACCTTATATTCTTGCCGGGAGGTACAGAGACAACGACGAAAGGGTTGAGAGCTGATTTATTTCCGATTCATCTTTCTTTCACAAAAACGAAAACAGAATCAAACTAGACGATGAAGTGTTACAAAGCTATCTCAATGATCTAGCAATTATCAGGAAGAATCAATCCTAAAGAGATGGTTGGCTTCCCGGTTGTTTGAGCCCCTAGATTTGAGTTAGGAATGAGGGTAGTTTGTTTCGTTCAGTTCCTTGAATCTTCTTTGTTGTAACCATTATCCGTCTCTTCCACCATTGCTCAATCTTGAAGCCATCAAGTTTCGATGAGTCATAGCCGAGAGACCAGTTCTTCCTTCTATTGCATCTCATTCAAACTTGAGCACTTTCCCAACTCGAGCTCCTTCACTCCCTCCAGTCTTCCATTTCTCAGCTTCGGTTTTACCCTGTTCGACCCTACTGAAAACTCTCCAATACAACCAACCTTCAATCGCAGCGATCGCTACAGCTCCAAACAAACTCAACCCCAATCTCTGCGAAAAACAGAACAAAAGAGAGTTATTGAGCGCCTTATTCTTTCCTCCATAAGACTTCAACATTACCAGAGAGAGAGCAAAAGAATGGAGAGAAAGAACTTACGATAGCATGAGAGTATCCAAATCCGACGTACCAAACTCCTGTGAAAACTGCTGCCATACTAACCAAAACGTTGACGATCGCACTCAATTCTTTCTTGATTTGTCCCCATTCTTCGGCAACAGTTTTAGGACTTTGAGAAGCGTGAAAGTCGGTCATGGGGAGGAGAGAACGGTAGGTAGGTTGTGAGAGAGAAGTTAGGGAAGTGTAGGCGAGACGATCCTGCGAAAGTTGAATCGACGAGAGGATCGCGAGAAGTTCCGGGGACTGAGAGGAGTACTTGTAGCGAATGTTAGCGACTGGAAACTGAAACATTTAATCTGGTGGGGAGAGAGTAAGGTGAAGTGTTTTACCTTTTCACGAGGTTTGAGAGGTGGAGCATGAACTTGTGTCAGTTTCAGCAGATTCGCCAATCTGTAGTCATCTATAGAGTCTTCATTCTGTATCAGGTTCTATCCACGAAGGCTCGAAGGCTGTAACGAGCGAGAGGGGTAGTAGACTAACCTCTCGAGTCATTCAACTTTGCTTCAACCTCTTCCGAATGTATCTGAACCCATTTAGCTAGCTTCACCAGTACTGTGTGATCTATTGTCTTGTCTTTGATATCTTGCTGTGAGGTTGTCCGACAAGGAATCGAGTTGGTTGATGATGACGGATCTGAGTAGAATCCAACGAATTCGAGTAGTTCGGAAGGAAGTAGAGGTTTCAGAGATTCGAGCTTAGATGAAAGTGCTGGTGTAAGATTGAGCAGAACCATGCTTTGAGCTGAAAGGGGTGAATGGTTTGAGAAAGAAATTGGTTCGGCTCTTACGCTTCACCTCGCCTGGACCTTGGTTATGAGTCTCGCCAACTGTCGAAGGTGATCTGGATGTGTCGACTAAAGCGCGTCCGAGTGAATAAAGGATCAAGGTCGGTTTCAAAACTCGTCAGAGCATCGAAGCGAGCCTAGGAAAAGCAAAAGCTTGACGGAGAAGGAGAACTAGACGCGAAGAAGTCGCCGCGCTTTGAGAGAAAGTTTAGCTCCAGGTTGGATCGAGAGGAGGAGAGCGCTCAAAAAAGGAGACAAATTGGCGAAGCTCGAAAACGCAAATTCGTGAGAAAGTTGACAAACAGACGGCCCTCGCATTTGTGTCTAGAGCGTAGCTTGCTCTCTTGCAACGAACATTACCAATCCTTTGAGAGTCGTCCCTCAGTTGCTCGAGGTCAGAACTGGGTCGAGCAAAGGTACAGTAAAGAAAGTTGTCGTTTTCACCTAACATTTCTCGAACAAACTACCAGCTGTTTCCATTCTGACTACCACCAAGGTATCGGATCCCATCTACCAGGTTCGTCACTCTCTTCGTCAGGTTGCCAATATTCGTACTTTGGTGGTGACAACTCTAGCTCTTTGTAAAATCGATTGATGTATCGTTCAGCTTTCCTCTCCATCTTGATGAGATTCGTTTCACCTCGCCTTCCACTCTTCTCCGCCTGCCTCTGGATGCCTTCTTCTGCACTAAGCTTGACTGTTTCGAGAGAACGTAAGAAAAGAGGAAGTGATTCGTCGTCTCTTCCGGTAAGGAGGAAATCGAGATAGACTTTGCCGTTCAATCGAGGAGGCAAGGTTAAATGTTTGATTCTTGCTCGGAAGTGCCGAAGGAGCTGATAGATGCACTCGTGGAAGGGCCAAGGAACATCTTCATCATCCTGCGCTCTTCTACGATTGTGAACAGCCATAATGGCGAGGAAGAGATGAGAGAGCCGATGCGAAGTGAGGAAGGTCAAAGTCTCGGAAGGAACTCTGTCGAACTGGTTAATGGCGAGTGCTTCGAGTGAGGGAAAGGAACTGAAGAACCGACGACAGAGGTCGATGTTTTCGGAGGGCTTGGATTCTGGTGGTCCGAACCCTGTCGCGGTCAAGTTGAGAGTCTTGAGATGGGGTAGAACAAGATCCCAGGAGACGATATTGACCCATTTGAGGTCGAGGCGAACGAGGAAAGTTGGGAATCTGCTGAGAGGATCTCGTTGAGGAAGCGAGAAGTAGCGGGATTGCAGAGAAAGTCTGAAGTCTGAAGTCTCACGAGTTCGTGTAGCAGAGATGGCCAGTCTACGTAAGCCTGTGCAGACAAATAAGAAACGTAAGAGCTCGACGAGAAGAGAAGAGACGAGGAATTCGAATCTGACGCGGATAACGTCTCGCGATCTCCAGCTGTTCTTCTTGATCGATCATCAACGACAGACCTTCGACACTCCGAGTTCCTTTAGTGCTTTCAATCGTGTCTGTTTTCCAGTTTCTTTCCGTCGACTCGTTCGTCACTTCTTCTGCAGAATTTTTGATGACGATCTCAAGTCCACCGCTCGGAGATTGTCCCGATTTACGACTCGACGCTATTCCAGCTTTCATTAAATCATTACTGAACTCTTCCTCTTCGGTCGCACCGTCACTTCGCCAGGTAAATTTCCACCAACCTCGACTCAGTTGTTCGTACGCAGCTCTTTTCCACCTTTTGCTGACTAGCGCTATTCTTGTCAATCTTGCTACTACGAGATAGGAGTCGAGGTCTCCTTCAGTTGTGATTCGATGAAGAGTGAGTTTGAGGATGAGTTGAACGACCGATCGAGGGAGTCGTTGAGAAGCTGAGTGCGCGGCTTTTCTCGATCTCCGAGTCATCTTACTATCTTGTAGTCTATTGACGCGTCTCGTTGCAGTCGAACGAGATTGGGGAGAAGAGAGAAGGAGAGAGCTCTTTCAGTTTCCTCTCTTGACTTGCTACTTCTCACTCGATCTCTAATCGACCCTCTATTGCGCGAACTGGACACTCGAGACCCCAATAGTATCAAGAAAGGTAGGCTACCGTCTCTTCTCGCTTCAACTCTCGACCCGAGCCTTCTCTCCTCGCGACTTGATCAAGACCTCTCTCAAGTTTCCGCTGCTCCTCGAGGGGTCGAAGATTGCATTGGACTACTCCAGATACACTTCTCTGTACTCTGACCCTCTTCTAGGAGCAGACGAATTGGGTTGTTTCGAGGAAGCTCTTCGATCCAGTCGATCTAGTCTTTTCTCAGCTTTAAAGGAGGGCACTATGAGCCGCAGATGATAGTAGTTGGCTGTGAAACTAACTCAGACTCTCTCGATTGAGCAGAACTATGACTTCTTTCTATCTTCCGAATGAATTGCTCGAATCAATTTTCGATTTCATTCACGACAAGACATCTGAGCCGACTCGTGAGTCCTCTCCGCTTGAGTTTTTCAATGGGCGTCACTGACGTGGTGAGGTTCCGATTTTGTAACGTCCTGAAAAAAGGTCTCTCGCAAAGGACTTTCGCTTCTCTCGCTCTCACCTCAAAGCAATTTCTTCCCCTCGCTCGCTCTCATCTCTACTACAGACCTATCTTCAATTCCTCCGACCTGAGCTGGAACAAGGCTTTAGCTCTCGTCTTTTCACTCTCCACCCTCGGTCACCTCGTCGTCTCGTTGGAAGGAATAGTCGATTTCGTTTCGAGGATTGGAAACCTCAACGACCCTTCGACTCCCCTCCCTTTCCAACTACGTGGCTTCACCAAAACGTTCTCTCTCTACCACAAGATTCTCAACAGTTGTCCGAACCTAGTCTCCATCGAACTAATCTTCAATTCGAAACAACATCTCTCGAAACTTTTCAAAGCCCTCGAATCGCACTCCTTCGATGTCAAGAGCGTCAAGTTCAGGAATACCGAGCTTTCACCTCACTACAGGCTCACACCTGAACTCGTACGCTCCGCTTTGAATCGACGAGAGCTTCAAGGGATCGAAAATCTACGAGTCGAAGGAGTTGAATGCTTGGACGGTGATGCGCCTTTAACAGCTCAACCGCTCAAGTCCTTCTCTCATAAGGATTTTGATGGATTTTTCGTGGACTCGAAAACCTTCTTCCCCATAAACGCCACTTCCCTCACCTCCTTCGAAATTGAACTTTACGCGATCGGACAGCACAGTCTAACCTGGCTCTTCGACTACCTCCCAAGCAGTATCGAAAGAATCTCAGTCCTCGCCACTGAGTGCATCGCCGAACTCCCGCCGACCATTGACGTCTACGAGCCTTCAGATCGCAGCTCGATCCCTCTCTCTGCCATTTCCCGCTTCACCTCGCTCCGACAACTCGCCGTAAAAGGTCTCAACGGATCCTCTCTCGCTCACCTCGACGCACTCGCCACTTCCTCTTCCCGTCTCATTCACCTCGACTTCTGCAACAGTCTTTGGATCCGTTCCCCAACCTCGACTGTCAACCCCGTTCTCAACGGTTCCTCGATCTCGTTCCTTGCAGATTCGGACGACCTCCTCCTCCAGCTCAAGAAATTTCAGAAGTTGCAATATGTCGACCTAGGTATCCTACCGACTTCAGAGAGGGAAATCTACCAGAACTTGGAGGATGAAATGAAAGCGAAGCAAGTTGAGGTCAAGTGGAAAGTTTGTGCGAGGTATCCCGTCTGCCCTCACTGTGGAGAAAGGCATTAAGGTGAGAAAGTCAAGAGATGTAGGAAAAGGATCAAGCGGCGTTTCGAACAAAGCAAGAAATTTGGTTTCTGCAGAATCCGATGTCTCTAGTTCCTCGATTCCCATTGTCAATAAAATCTGTACTCTCCTCTCAAATACCAAAATTGACGCCACGTTTTTCGTTCGAAGTGGTTGACACTTGGGATATTTTCCATTTTTTCTACGAGAAAAAGAGAGAAACTATAGATGCATGAGATTGACGAAACCAAAAAGGAACGAGATAAAGTAAATGACTTCTCTTGAAGATAAAGAAAGAAAGAAACTGCAGTTGATGCGAATATAGAATTGATAGAGAGAAAGAAATTTGCGTGTTGAGACGAGTGAACAAGGTGTTTTTTGAGAGAGAGAGAGAGGGGTACTGCTGTTGAGAGAGATATATAG
This sequence comes from Sporobolomyces pararoseus, assembly GCA_010758995.1. Classification (NCBI taxonomy): domain Eukaryota; kingdom Fungi; phylum Basidiomycota; class Microbotryomycetes; order Sporidiobolales; family Sporidiobolaceae; genus Sporobolomyces; species Sporobolomyces pararoseus. The sequence continues at coordinate 276,059 of RSDY01000004.1, read as the reverse complement.
AGAGACAGACGTCTTGAGTGATATAACGAAGAAGAAAAGAAAAAAGCCTGTTGAAAGCAACAATAGAGAAAAGTGTTGAGACTACTGAGAGAGAGAAATGTATAGTACACCGAGTAAGAACAGGAAAAGTTTTGGGTTTGGATCGTTGAAATCCGTTTTAGGATTCTAGTTGGCGGAAGGTTCAGAGTGACCGTTTACGCCGTTTTGAGTAGGAGCGAGGAGAGGCTTGAGATGAGCTTTCTCGGCGAGTTCGAAGAAGGGTTTGAAGACTGCATCTTCGTTGGGATCCTTGAAGTCGTTGTAGACAATGTTCACTGCGACGAATACACAGGAAAGTGTCAGTTCGAACTATGACGGAGATCAAGTCGAGAAAGCTCTCTCCTTACCGAGATGGAAATCATCAAAGATTTCACGAATGACCTTGTTCGTCTCTGGTGAAGTTTGACTGTAGAGGAGAGCCCATTGGTGACCCAACTCGTAGGCCTCATCTTTCCATGCTTGGAAAGCAGTCGAATCGACTACGGTAGGTTGAATGACTTCGGCACCTGGGAAAACTCCCCAGGTGACGGCGTTCGGTCCCGGTACAGTGTTTGAACGGAAGTTGCCAGATTTGTCGACACAGTGGTAAGTGATGGAAGGAGTTTCATCGAGAATCGAGAGGAGAGATTCGACGTGTTGAGGAGGGCAGAAGAACTCGAGGTAGGCCTAGTTTGAGAGATTTTCGCAATTCGTCAGGATTGGCTCTTTGTACATCGTCTCGGATAGACTCGAAAGCTCACCTTTTGATAGACGTAACCGTTGATGGGACCCCAACCAAGAGCAGGGTCTTCAGATTTCGCGCCATCGACTCGAGGTTGAGAGTTGATCTATCAGCGAAAAGTACAACAAAGCGTCAGTCAACTCTCTAGTTCAAGCCAGAGTGAAGAAGAGTTAACTCACAGTCAAGAATCCCAATTGATTGATCTTGGCAAGTTGAGTAGCGATTTGACCAGTTTCTTTCGCAGCGGGTTGATCACTCCAAGGTAAACTCTTCAATTCACCTTTACAGAACCTTGCAAACAACTCTGCTACATCTCCGATAGATTTAGGAGTACCCCAAAGGTTGATCGCGTCTTGGGGTTTTTGAGGAAGGGATAAGACTAGAGTATCGAGATCTCCGAAAGCTGGTGAAGCTTGATTTCCCCATCGACCGTTAGGGAACTACAACGAGTCGAGGCGAGATCGTCAATACATGAGATCAACGAATGGAAAAGCAGCGAATGAATGGGGACGAGGCTCACTTCGTCCCAATCTGAAGTTCGACTCAGGTAAGATTTTTGACGGTTTGACCAGAAAATAGGTCGAGTAGTTTCGGTACGACGTTTCGAGGTCAAAGAGACACGCCAAGGAAGACTGAAAGGAGAAGAGAAATCGTACAAGTCAGCAGATGGGGAAAGGACAATGGTCTGATCACAGAGAGAAAGAGAAACTCACGGTTTGACGATATCAGAATGAGGAACGAAGTTGAGCTCTTGCAAGAGCATTTCGGTACCTCGGGACAGGTTCATGGTGTCTGAATGAGAGATGAGAATGGAAGATGAATGAGTTCTCCGAATTAGAGTTGAGCAGTTCTGACAGAAATTTCGAAAAACTCACAGCAGTGAACTCCGTGAATACCTAATCCACTAGTCAAGATCTTCCTACACATCTCTGCGACATACTTTGTACCAGCTTCACGAACTTTCAAATCATCATCTTTGATCGGTTCCAACAAATCCCAAAGTTCTTGAGGAACGATAGTCTTTGCAAATGAAGTTCTTCGTTTGAAAGCGGCGAAAGTTTGAATCGGCATGATACCGGGAACGATGGGGATCGTGATACCTGCTGCTCGAAGTCGTCTACCCCAGTCGATGAAGACTATTTTTCCCGAAAAGAAAGTAAATTAGCGAGAGAATCTTCGAGGGAAGAGAGGAAAATCAGAGTAACGAGAGCTCACCATTCGCATCGTAAAACATTTGAGTAAAGATTACGTTTGCGCCGGCATCAACTTTTTGTTTCAAATGTTTGATTTCGATTTCTGGACTTTCAGAACCTGGGTGACCTTCAGGGAATCCCGCTACTCCGATATCGAAGTAGTCTCCATACTTCTTGCGGATGTGTTTGACGAGGTCGATCGCGTGGTTGAATCCACCTTCGGTAGGTTTCCATTCTTCTACTCCTCGAGGTGGATCACCTCTCAGAGCGAGAATGTTTCGACAACCAGAATCGTAAGCTTCCTACGAAAGAGGACCGCTTGGGTGAGCAATCATATCGAGAGAATGATCAGGAAGGGAGAAGCTTACTTGAAGAGCTGAATCAACCATTTCTACTGGCATGTTGGTGCAAGTCAGATGCATACAAGTTTCCAATCCCAAATCTTTGTGAGCAGTCTTGACAAAGTTTGTAGTAGCTTCAGAAGTAGATCCTCCTGCTCCCCAACTACACAGGTTATCGATAAATGCATCAGCTCATAGAATTCAGTAAAGAGCAGGAGAAAACTTTTCAAAGACGAACGTGATATCGACAAAGATTGGACCTAGTTCCTTCATACGTTCGATACGATCGTACAAGTTGACCCAACCATCAGGGGTCTTGGGGCTACAATGAGTTCAAATAGAAACAGAATCAGTCTCGAAGGGGGAGGAGATGAAACAACGTTCGAGAGAGAGAGGGATTAAGGAGTGTCAAACTTACGGGAAGAACTCTAGGGACCACCAAGGTCTACCTTCCCTTTCAGCTTTCCTAATCTTGTCACTGATCTTGACCATGATTCACGATCTTTGAGATGAGATGAGAGGCGATAGTTTAATAGGGAAGTGGAGTTGATGAGGTAGGTTATCTCTACTGTGAAGACAGGCTGTCGGGGTTGGAAGGCTGCAATCTAGCGATGGGGTAGACTGCGTTTGTGAGAGGGAGATACAAAGCAGATCGATAGAGGAAGAGGGAAAGGTGAGATAGCCAGAATCACGGAATCTCTGAGAAAAACTTTCTCGTTTTGACTCAACATCTCTTGTCTTCGACCAATGGACATTCTAAAGGTATTACGCTGATCCATAAACGGTACGATACTCGCAAGAAAATCAAGCGATTTTACCACCAAAAATTGAAGTTCTCAAACCTCGTCATTCTTCCGCCAACCGCTCCTCTCCCACTCCCAAACTTGAACGCCATCTAGCAAAGACATCAAGTCGTATCAAGGCAACGAACAAAAGCTATCGATCCTCTGAATCCTCTTCTCTTGCCTCTCCCCACTTCTCCTTCAACTCCTTCCTTCCCTCTCAGCTTACCTCCCGAGCAATGCCTACTCCACGTACTCGACAGCATTCTGTATCTTCTCCTTGGCCCCAGCTATCCATCTTGACAGTCTACTCCTCGACTCCTCTCGTCGACTCTTCTTCAAAGAAACTTTCGGATGAAGAACTCGAAGCTGCAAAGATCCTGTACTTCTATTCTTCGACAACCGGTACAAGTGGTGAAGAGATGACTCCTGAACGGAGGAGGAGGTTGCTGGGAACTGTCATGGGAGTAGCAGATTTCGCAAAGTTAGTCGATAATTTCCCTTTCAACTCGCTTGCATTTGGGACTGATAGTTTAATTTTTGGAACACAGGATGATGACCAAGAACGGTAAAGATAGCAAGATACGCAGCGTGAAATCGAGTAAAAGGAGGATGGTTTGGTTTGAACCAGAAAATGGATTTTTCATTCACGCTGTACGTTCGTCTAATTCTAGAGGTGTTCTATTACGCATAAAGTGACTCTATCGGGATCTGTAGACAATAACTGTACCTCGAAATTCCAACTCGAAACGACATGGAAGAGAAGCCTCTACTGCAACCACCTCAAGTTCTCGTTCATTCCCTTCTGACGGCCCTTCGGTTCCGCTGGACGATCAACTCCTGATCAATTCTCTCAAACTCGCTTACCAGACCTATCGACTACAGAATGGTTCGATCTCGAGACGATTGGAACAAGAGGGAAAGGAGGAGACAATGACAAGTTTGAACGAGTTTTGGAATGAGTGGGCCACGAAATGGGATTTGTCGAACGAGATTACTTTGGAACAAGCAGTTCAGCAGGTCGTCGCAGGTGCGTCATCTTCGTCCTTGAGCAGAGGTTCCCGCTGATCTCCTCGATAATGGATGAGCAGGACTTCCGATGTCTCCTCTTCTCACTCCTCCGACTCTCGATCAACTCACGCCTCTTCTGACTCAGCTGTCAGCTTCCAACCCTTCTGTGTCTCCCTTTCTGCTCCACGCATCTCACATACTTCACATCCCTTCCGATCCGCCGGTTTTTCTAGCAACTTCGTCAACCCTCGAATCCTTCGTTCACCTCATCCTCGCCTTACATACAGCTCGTCTCCTGTCTCTTCTTCCTTCCGTTCCTGAAATCCTCAACTCTCAATCTCTCGAACCTTCTGATTCAACCCTATCTTCCTCCTCGAATTGGACTTCATCAGCTCTCTCGTACCTAGACCCTCGAAACGTTCCTCTCCCTTCTTTTCCCTCGACTGCAGCTTCAGTTACCTCTTCGTTCCTTCTCAACCCTTTCAATACTGCAGCCACGAATACGGATCCAAGAGATTTAAGAAACGATTTCAAAGAATTGAGGAGACAAAGTAGGAGACAACAACATTCTAGGACTGATTCGAATGCTTCTGTCGCTTCTTCTCTTGGGAGGGGTGGAGATACTTTGAGGAGTAAGAAAGAAGCTAGGAAAGAAGTTTCTGAAAGCGTAGACGGAGGAGGGAAGAAAGTGCAAGGAGAAGAAAAAGAATCGAGCGGGAATGTTTGGGGGTTGAGAAGTGTCAGCAAGAGCTTTAGTAGATTAGGAGCAGCTTTCACTGGTGGTGGTAGTCACAATGGAAGTGGGAGTAGTACTCCAACGGTATCAACAGAAGTACAGCCACCGCCTTTATCGACTAGCTCAGTTCAACAGCAGAATCATGAATCGGAGGGGACAAGCACTTCCGATCTGTTGAAAACAGACTCAGCGTTGCCGAACGAGGTTATCGCTTCGTCAATACCTCCCGTTGTCGCGGAGGGAAGCCAAACTCCTCAATCTCCTGCCGTCGAATTAGCTCCAGAGGTGAACGAGGAAGATCTACAAGAAGCTATGAAAGCCCTCGAGATTAGTACGGAATCCACGACGGTAAAGGGAGGTAGTTCGCAAGAGCAGGTGCCGTCCGACCAAGAAGGTAGTGGTTCACTGACGGAAAACGCTGTCGAGCCAGACCAAGTTTTGACATTGTTCGGAGGAGAGGAAGATCAGGTTTTCGAAGTTCGCCTAGTCGAAGTGAGTCTATGATTCTTCTCTTCGCCGAAATCTCCTCGAAACCGATTGCTGATATTGCTCTCGTGAAAACCTCGCAGCGAGGTGTACTTACCCTCGCTCTAGTTACTCCTTCGACGGAGGCAACGTCGACTCCTCCTATTGACCTTGAGCTCCTCAAAAACCGTGCCGGTCGACTCCTCGAAGCAGTAGAGACGATCCTCGAAGCTGCCCCTCCTCCGACATCGGTGCCGTGAGTCTGCCCGAGCTCACATACTTCCCCATTATTGTCGAGCATGTCAACTGATATTGTTACGTCGTAGAACTCAACCTGGATATGCTGTCAAAGCCGAAGGTCGACTCTTCTCACGACTGACAACATCGATCGGATCAAAGAACGGTTCAGACTCTGAAAACTCAGATCTCGAGACCACTTGTGCGCTTCTCGAGGCGCATCGTTCTCTCAATTCGTTAGTCCACCCTTCTGCCTCCTCTACTCGTCACCGACTGAGATTGACAGTCGTCCTACTTTTGGTAGATCTCCTCAAATACTTGAATCCCTCATCCGATTGCCAACTTCCTCGAACTGGTTATCCCTTACTCGCTCGTTCCACGTCTTCTCCTCCTCTACATCTACGCCTATCGACCCATCGCGGTCTTCTACAGTAGCCGAAGATTCCGAGAAAGCCATCGAAGTTTTGGCGGTTTTACCTGCGAAGAACTCTCGAGGAAGGGAGACTACTCTCGTTGAAGCTGCAGAAGGAGCTAGGAGGATCGAGAGGAAATGGGTAGCTCAGAGGTGTGGTCCTTGATCAGAGCAATCGAGTACTTTCACTCACTTCTTCCGACAGTTCGACTCGAAGTTCGAAAGAGACACTCAGATTCGAGCCTTGTCGGCTCAACAGCTGATCCGTCTCTCTCGGTCTCTCGTATAGGCTCTCGATGAGGAACATCATTCCCGAGGCTTTGGGACAGCTTTGCAACGAATTCCGCGCTACTACCCATCAAGCTCGAACTTGCTGACTTTCTTCCTTTCCCTTCCCTTTCTCTTTGCCTTTCTCTTTGTCTTTTCTCCTGATCTTCTCCATATCTTTGTACTTGACTCGTGGAACATAGGGGATTCGTTCAGGAACATTCTTGTTGTTGCCAGGCGAGAATTCGTGAGGTGGAGTTTCTTGACGAATTTGAACCGATTCGTGAAGTACTGCGTCAGCAGGAATTTGACGACGAGCGGAGAAGCCAGGTCTATCGTGTGACATGAGAAACGTGAATCATGTTCAGGCGTATTCGAAGCGGGAAGGAAGAGTGCTCACTTGAAAGTGAGCTTGAATCGAGATTCGTTCATACTCCAACAACGTTTCGCAATGGGTGGAACCTCTACAATCTTCCATCCAAGGGCCTTGAGACGAGAACCAAATCTTTCCGACAGCGTAGAAGGTACTTGACGATTGCGTTCGAGCTTGAACGAGAGAGTGTCTGAACGAGGAGCTCGAGCGTCGGCAATCGCCACCGGAGATTGAGGGTCGTTTGCGAGGTAAAGAACAGCGAGAGCGAAGGCTTCGGTACTATGAGGAGAGGCTTGAGGCATGACGGTCGCGAGATATTGGGACACGGGAGATCGAGGGTCTTCGAGAGCGAGAACTGCTTCCGTTCGGAAAGGAGTGAATCGAGGGTCTGCGTCTAGAGCAGTGCTGAGTTTGAGTCCTCGTTCGACAGCTTGTTGAAGCATCCACTTGAGCGAAAGATTCGAAAGTGACGGTGCCGCTCCGGTCGCTGAAAAAGCTCCTCCACCGACGTCCGAATGACTGCCTACAAAGAACACTTCCTTGACCGTCGTGTTGAGTTGAGTCTCGGTTGAGGGACGATGGTAAGGGTGGTACTTGTACAAACAACGATGCTCGTCGAGAGCGACAGCATGTCGGAAATGTTGGACGACGGAGGAAAAGTTTGAGAAAGGCAAATCTCGAGGGATGAATCCTCCTATCGAACTGACAGTATCCCTGGTTTTCCTCGAATATCGTCAGTTATATCTTCATTCTGTCGAGTTGAGTGAGAGTTTACCAGCAACCCATAAACTCGATTTGAACCTGTCGAGAGAAATGAGTCGAAAAGTATTTGGCGAGACTCAATCCTCCGGGAAGAGTAGCTTTGCGATATTTCTCACTCTTGTAGATATGATAAGCTAGAGAGATACAGCTTTCGTTGCCAGACGACAGAAGGCCGACCTGATATCGCGATTGAGCTTTGAACATTAATTCTACTTCGCAAGATGGAGGTCTGAGAGAGAGCTAACTTACTTGTTCGATCATACCTGCGAGACAGCGAGCAGCGTAGGCTCCTCGAGAAAAGCCGAAGACGAAAATTCGATCTTGAGGTTGCCAATCTGGCGATAAGCAAAAAGCCGTCAGACGTTGAGGAGCGCTGGTTCGAAGGAGCGAGAAGGTAGCCACAATGACAATACTTACTCTAGAGACCGGAATATTCGAAGTCAGCAAGGTGCGATCTGTGAAAGCTCTCGTTTACCCACCTGAACGAGGAAGCGATAAGCCAAAGTGATATGTTCTCCCAAACGATAGGCGATAGCTGAATCGGTGATATTCTTAGCAGTACTAACTATACCTCCTGGCTTCCACGAAGTGAGCTCGACTCCGGCATTATCAGTCTGCGAAATTTGACAAAATCGAGGCGAGAGAGGAGAGACTCACCTGATAGTGTCGAATCTGAGTGAGAGGATCTTCAGCACACAGAGTGAAGAGTTGAAGAACGTTTGTAGCCTATCAGAGCATCAACAGGTGTCAGTGACGAGGTAAGTTTGGAGAAAAAAGGGAGACTCAACAAACATTTGCTCGAACCGAGTTGAGCGTTCCATCTAAGCAGATGACAAGGTTCCTACCCTGTCTGAATGGTAGCGGCTCTGCTACGGAACGAGCATCTGAGAGATTGCTCCCGACGCTGATTGGAAGACTTGCAGCTGGTTGAAGAGTATCAGATTGCATCGATTGTACGCTAGTTCTGAGTAGCCCGCTGAATGGTGCTACAAGCTCGTGAAGTTTTGCCATCTTGAGTGTTGAAAAGAATGAAACTGTGGAATTGAGAAGTGGAGAGATGAGAAAGAAAAGGGAACCCTCGATTGTTTCCTCTTTCTTTCTCAAGATCGTCTTGTCTTCGGTCTCGCGTTGTACGCTGTTAAAGCTACCTGAAGAGCAAAGAGAGAATTACCTCCGATACACACAAAGAACAATAAGGTAAGATTAGGTATAGACTGAAGAAGGGGAATAGAGACGAGAGAAAGAAAGAAAAAGACAAATCTCGGAATGATAGAAATACATGAACTCCTAGTTGCCCCAATCCTACTCGACAAACTTGACACCATTGAGACTCTGACCAGGTCGGAAACGAGCGCTAGGCTTGTAAGATTGACCCTCCTCAACATTCTCGTCGTTTCCATAGCGACTGAAATCTTGAGCATTCGCATCGAGGCGGGTCTTGACGCTGTAGTGGAAGTTGGCGTTCGGAGGGAGGATACGACCTCGACCAAAGTTGGAACTGAGCCAGAAGAGTTGGATCACGAAAGGTTTGGATCAGCTCTGGGTCTTGACGAATCTTCGAATCAAGCGAGTCGAACTCACGCAAACCTCCATCGACGACTATCGCCATCTACATCCCATACGACTTTGAGAGTAGGGGAGATCTCTAGGAACCACCACGCGAAAGCCATTCCTCTCGCTGCCATTCGTTTCAACAAAGCTTTGATCTTGTAAGAGAAGCCTTTTCCACTCGAATTTGAACTTTGAATTGAGAACGAGAGGTGATCTCCACGAGGAGCGAGAGCGTCGGCTGTACTGAGTGTACCGGGTTGAGCAGCGAAGAAGACGACTGCACAGGCTAGTTCGTCGACATCTTTCGAACGGGCTTGACATCTTTGAACGAATTCGACCACTGCTTCGTCCTTCTCCGTCGTGTTCTCTGAGTGGATACGATCGACGAGTCGTTGAGCTGCAGTGTAGAAAGGTGAGAAGATGGGAGAAGTTGAAAGAGCGTGGTGATCGAGTTGAACTCCTGCTTCGACCGATTCCCTCAACATCCACTTGAGGCTCAAATTTGATAGGGAAGGTGAAACGTCTCCATCGTAAGGGAATTCTCCTCCTCCGACGTTGCTGTGAGATCTATTGATAGTCAAAAGATCGAGTTTAGCTCAAATTCTGCAAAAACGAACGAGAAACGCGAGACTGACCCTGCGAACCAAACTTCCTTGACTGAACAAGGTGAAGAAGGAACGGCAAAGTAAGAACCGACTGAACTGAAAGGAGGTTCACTCGTGTCGAAGATGTAAGGTTGTTCAGCATAACGAGCTCTCCTTTCGTCGAGGGCGAAAGCTTGACGGAAGTGTCGAATGTAGTTGGAACCTTGCGCGAAGGGTAGAGTACGAGGAATGATAGCTCCGACAGAGGATACAGTATCCCTTGAAAATGCAGGACACTTCGACTGCATTAGCTCAGCTGCAGAGAAGGAAAGAAAAATAGAAATTGGTACTCACCAAACTCCGACAAAATGAACGTACACATCTCGAGAAAACGTTCGCTTGAACCCTTGAGCTAGTGTTTCTCGTCCTTCCACCAAAATTGTGTCAGCTTTGCGGGAGAAGATAGAATAAGCCATCGCAACAGATTCTTCGTTTCCAGCTGGGAGTAATCCGACCTTGAGATAGCAGAATGAATGTCAGCTTTCTCATCCACGGTTTCCGTCCAAGATACAACAAGACAGGAGTCCTCACTTGTTGAAGCATCCCAGCTAGAGCTCTTCCAGTGAAAGCCCCTCGAGAGAACCCAAAAATGAAAATTCGATCTCCCGGTTTCCAATGCTACACTCACGAGACGCGAGACGAGGTCAGCGCTCGTATTCAGCTGATCTGAAGCATGTGACTCACGTTCATCAACCAAGTGTAGGCATCCTGCACGTGAGTTGGGAGACTGAGAGCGACTGCCTTATCCAAGAGATCTTTCCCTCGTTTGAACAGATTCCAAGGACCGTAATCGATTCCGATACCAGACTGGTAGTATACGAGTTGACTAGCTGGATCTTGATTGGCCAAGGAGAAGAGTCGGATAACGTTCGAGATCTGATTGAAACAAGTTGAATGACAAACATTGAGAGAAACAGTCAGCTCCTGGATTGCTGAGCGAGAAGTACAGGTTCTGAAAGACTTACTTCTGATCCGAACGTATTACCAGTGCCGTCGAGGAAGAGCAGAAGGTTTCTTGAAGCGTGATCTTCCCCACTACTTGGGTCGACTCGTTTGTATCTCCTCCTTTGTGGTACGAATGCGTTGTGTCCTTTATCGCTAGACATCTTTGAGCGCAATGGTGTCGGGCAAGTGAAGAGGAGGAGAGAGAAGAAAGTGGAGCGGGGAAAGGGGAAATCCGATTCAAAAATAAGGTTTGAACTTCGCTACACTCGAGAGGAATGCGACAGAGCCGAGAACAAGATGGAATATCATGGGACCAACGATCTAATACATAGCATAAAAATCAAGAGAAGCTATTTGTGTGGTCGATCGAGCTCGACACTGGCAACAGGTTTTTCGAACTCTCCCCAATCTTCGTCCTCTCCCTCACCATGTCGCGAATCACCTCCTCCGTACTTACTTAGCCCATCGACATCGTCCAGCTCTTCCGCGTCGACCATTCTCTCACTTGGAGGCTCCAACACTGAATCTCCATCGTCCAGTCTCTGCATTCCTTCCTGTCTCCTTCTCTGAGATTGACTAGGTTCTCCTGGGCGAGTTCTGGTTGAAGCCGAAGACGCTCCTCTAGGTCTTCCTCCTCCTCCCGCTATCGTTCCCTCTGGTAATCCTCCGAACAATCTGCCGAGCAATCCCTGACCTCGTTTCAATTCTGTCGCCTCCTCTCCAACTACTACTCCACTCTCGACATCTCCAGTCGTCGTTCGACTGAGTCCAGGTTTCGAAACACCATCGAGCTCGACGTCGTTGAAAGGGTTGTCGAAATCTCTTTGAGATACGGAAGATCCTGCTCGCGGTCTCTGAACTCGAGGGGGTTTCTTGAGTGCTAACATTGCGACTCCTACGATGAGAACCGCGATCGAGAACCAGATCATAAGGAATACCCATAGTTTGTATCTATCGATTGATAAGGAGACTAAACTCAGTTCAGAAGAAAAACGGAAAAAAAGATCTAGATGGAACGTACAGATGAGTTTCGTCGAGGTAGACGAGAGAATTAATAAACCCAGAGACGGTATAGACTGAGAAGAAGATCGGAACCTGAGTATCGAAAGTAAAGCCTGATCAGCTTTCGGCAGCGCGATAAATGTGAAACGGAATGAAGAAATAATCGCTTGCCTGGAAAGTGGAATCGTAACACTTCAAACCCATATTAAGAGCGTAGACTTGTGCGACCGCACACACGACAAGGAGAATGAGGATGAGCCAAGTGAGAGGTGAGGTGAATTGATTCGCTTCGTTCGGATCCGTCTTGTTGATCGCTGAAGTGACGAGTTTGACACCACTCTTTGCGAGAATGAGAGTTTCTCCACTCAGTAATCCACCTGCTACTGCCCAACAGAACCCAGCGAGCTTTCGAATCGAAGCATCCGGTCTAGATTGACTCCATCTCTCGATTGATCTCTTGACGATTGCCCTCAACTTCCCTCTTCCTACTCTCAGCTTGTCCCTCGTAGACTTGACAGTACCCACGAACCCTTCTCCCTCGTAAGGGTTCGCTACTCGTCTTCCTCCCCCTCCGCCAACCATCGCGTCGATTCCACTTCCGTCTCTCTCTGCGTCTCCTCTCTCATCGATAATCCTCGCCATGCAAACCTCGTGAGTAATCCCACTAACCCACCAAGCTATGACTACCGCAATCTCTAAACAAACGAAGTAAGCTATCCAATCTCCTCTTCCCCATAAAACTTTGAGAGTCGAGAGCGAGAGATTTGCGTCTGCATCGAAATCTGAAGGTCGTTTCTGGTTACCGAACACTACGATACCGACGATTGATAGAACGATGATTGCAGTTCCGATAATATCGAGTTTCGCGATGGGAGTTCCGACTAGGAGATAGGCGAAAATGAAATTGAAAACGAGGGAGGAAGAAGAGAGGGGAGCGACGTATTGAGCTGGCAGGAATGATAATGCTAAGGTAGATCCACCTACTTGTGATGCTATATACAGTAGTAGACCCTGATCAAACACGAATTGAGACCTCAGCTTTAAACCGTAGACGAACGTATGTTCTAAAACTTACGAGAATCCAAAACGGTCTCAGATAATCTGGTCGACGCTGAGCTGCTGGTATCGCTTCTTGTCTCGATAAGTCTAGCTTGGTGATGTTGAGCGATAATGCAGTTGTGAGAGAAGCTCCGACCGTAATCAGGAGTCCAACGACGAAATCGACGGCTCTATGGGGAAGAAACCATCGATTAGTCAGTGTCCTTGCGAGTCATCAGTTTTGTTATATAAGCTCGAGCTTGTCTCCACCACACCTTTGAGGTTCAGTCAAGAGAAGAGAGCGTTTCCCGCCTCGCAATGCAAAACTCGAGCCTTCAAGGGGAAAGACATACGTGTAGGTCGATGGAGCATACAGATCTGTCTGATTCTGCATCCTTGCGAGCTAGAAGCTACCTCAGTCCACCTCGCTAGTCGGGTGCACTTTAATGACGAAGTTGAAGAAAGCCGAGGTTGTGAATTTGGCTGCTTGTGAAACTCAGTTGAGCAATTGGGGGTGCTTCACTCTATTGGATTCGGTATTCTTCTGTCGTAGTAGAGTGGACTGCAGCCAGATTGAAGCGAAAGAGATGAAGAGGCGATGCTTAAGGGTCAAAACGATTCCCGTCCGAGGATTTTAATTCTAGTAGTTCTCGTCCACATACTCATTGGTTGTAGAACTATTGACGAAAAGCATGATACAGTAGCGCTATCGAAGTCTCTCAAATCTCACAAAAGAAAAAGACATGTTTTTTCGAGCCCCTGTCGAAACGCGCTACCCTTGAAGCTTCTTGGTCTGCTTCTCTTGCGCTCTCGTCTACGACTCAATATGACTCCTCCACCAGCTAAGAGAGCGCGTACGACAAGTCGAACACCACCTACCACCGCCTCGAAAGCAATACAAGACGCAATCACAAGTTTAGCTTCTTCTAGCTCGGATCTCTCTCCCGACCTCTACTCGAAACTACTCGGGTCCCTCTCAAATGCGCACACGAAAGCGCTCGAACAGGAACGGGAAGAGATAAGCGTGAAGGAAGAGCAAGGGGCGAAGGATCCGACTCCTTCAAGCTCCAATGAACCGGTCGAGCTGAAGTCGTGGGTTAGTACAATTCAAGGAGACTTGAAAGAAGTTGAGAGGAGGATCTTAGAAGATATCGATGCAGGAATGCCGAAACTAGATGAATTGGTCAGTTTTACACTCTCTTCATTTTCTCGATTCTTTCGAGCTCGTTCAGCTCGAGCTAACTTCCTCGAGTCGATCGCCTTCCACTGCAGGGTTTTCTTATTCGATCTCTATGTGTCGACGGAAAGATCGACATCATGAAATGGACCTTCGCGATACCTGGAAGAGCTGGTTCGGAATGGCATGGCTGCTTGTTCAAAGGCTCCCTCACTTTCGATTCTGGTAAGATTTACTTTTGTTCCTTTGAGCTATGAGCTGGTGCCTCAACTGAGCTGACTGATACAAAACGCGGATTGCAGATTATCCGCAAAAACACCCAAAATTGAGAACTGAACCTCGTCTTTTTCACCCCAACACTTATCCTTCAGGAACACTGATATCAACATGCGAGCCCGAAAATACATCACTCGACTGGCCTACGGAAGGAGGTCCTCCGTTTCGTCCGCTCAGCATGGACGGTTTAGAAAAAGCTTATCCTAACTTTCCAACCTCTCTCCTGCTGCCTCTTGTAAGTTGTTCAGCTTCAGGGCTATCTGTAGCAATTCAAAGAAAGCTGATTCTTGACCCTTTGCCTAAAGTACTTCAATGGTTGTCGGCGACTCATTCATTATCCTAACCTCGATGACCCCGCTCAACTCGACGCTTACCAATTAGCGAAGAAAGATCCTATAGCTTACTCGTGAGCTCCCTTGCTCTACGTTCCACGAGCCGTCGCTTACACTGAATGTATGATCAATCGCAGAGCCCGACAGAAAGAAGAAGCAAAGATTCATCGCCCGACTCATCGAGACTTGGTCGACCTCGCCGAAGCTCAAAAGAGAGCTGAACTCAGGAGACAGCAGCGACTGTAGAAGTGATCACTGGCAGCCTCTTCGGTCATCGAACAGCGGCATATCTTTCGTGTAAATTTGGAACGTTTTTTTTTTTTCTTTTCGCAAAATTCGAAAGATTTCTACGCCGCCGCCGCGTCACTTCTCTCTCGCGAAAGCAAAGCTTTGACTAGCTGAGATCGCACGCTTGCTGCTCCGAGCCGACCTGATTCAGACGAGAGGGAACACGTCGTGCGACAAACTCAAAACGAATTTCTTTCTTGCGGAATTTCCGGTGATTTCACTTCCTCGACCTAATACTACAGTACGTTCGCAGCTTTTGTTCAGTGGAGCTTGAAATCGCAAACAGAGCCAACTTTGGAACGAGTGAAAAAAGTCTTGGTTCGTAACGCGCAAAGTCGCGTTGGCTAGTTCGGTCCTTCTCTCTCCTCCCGTTCACTTCCTTCTCGATCTTCACCTACCACTAGTCACTCCTTCAAGATGCTCGCCTACACTGCACTCGCCGCTCTCGCTCTCGGACTCTCAGCATCCGCTCAATCGATCCCTGCGACTGCCTCGGCTGAAGATCTCGCCCTCGTCTCCGCTCAGTTCGCCAACTCTGGATTCAACCTCACTTCTGTAAGTTGACCCTACCAACTGTGATACGACATGCTTCCAAATTGTGATGAGAAAGATGGGAGGAGACGTGACTGACTTTTGTTTTGATCGTTTCCCCGACGTCTGACAGAACGCTGGATTCGGCCTCACTCTTGATGCTAAAGCTATCCTTTCGGTTCAATACGGCTTCGGTGTCGTAGAGTGAGTCTGTTTTCTGTATCTTGCATTATGGAAACGACGCGAGTTGACGCAATCTCCCTTCATCTGTTATCTCACTTCACCCCTTCTTCACTTCCCCTCTTTCGATGCGCTCGTTGTTAGAAACGGACAAGAATACTCGGTTGATCAAGTTTCCGAAGCTCCCGAGATCTTCGTCACTCCCGCAGAGGACACCGCTGCCTGGTTCAACTCGAGTTCGAAATACACTCTCACTCTCGCCGACGCTTCCGCTCTCGGAGATGCTGATCCTGAGGGAAACTACCGGTAAGCTTCTGGGGCCGTTTATTACTTTCGCTAGAAAGGGCTCGAATTGACGACTTTCTGTTGCGAAAACAGCCACTTCCTCGCAAACTCTGAGACTGGTGCAGCCAACTCCGGATCCAACTTGACCTTCACCCCTCAAGACGGCACTGTCATCACTTCCTACGCTGCTCCCGGTCCTCTATCTGGAAGTGGAACTCACCGGTAAGCGAATTTTGACTTGCTCGCAATTTTCCAATTTTCTCGACTACTAGACCCGAAACGACGTGATCTAGCCAGGTATTACTTCAATGTTAGGAGCTATGAACTCGAAGACTGACTCTTTCTGCCCGAGCACAGATACGCTTGGCTCCTCTTCACGCAACCTGCTGAGAACTTCCAAGCTCCTCAAGACCTCTCGACTCCTGGAACTGCTCCCTCGCACTGGTCGGTCTCCTCGTACGTCCAACAAACCGGTCTTCAACTCGTAGCTGCCTCATTCTTCACGGTTCAACCCAACGGACAACCCACTGGTTCCGTTGCCACCACTCAAGCAGTTGTATGCTATATTTTTCTCTTCGATTCTTGTAAAATTGTCGCGAAACTAATATCTCGTTCGATTTCGCGATTGTAGAACACTGCCACTCTTTCCGTCTCTTCCGCCGCTGCTTCCGGATCCGCCTCTTCGCAATCTGGATCTGCATCAGGATCCAAGACTACTTCGGGCGCCCAACCCTCGCAATCTCAAGGAGGATCTGGAAACGGAGCTTCCTCGCTCAAGGCTTCCCTCGCTGCTGGTCTCGTCGGAGTCGCTGGACTCGCCGTCGCCGCTCTCTAAAGAGTTTGAGCCCGTATCGTATTCGGTCACGCTGGAGACTACGTGATCAGAACTGAATAGACACTTTCCTTACCCCTCTCCGTTTTTTCGATCTTCTTTCCGTGCTCGAGTTGACTCCTCGCATACTTCTTTCCCCCTCGACTCTCTTTCTCACGAACCACTGCAACTGCAAATTTTACGCGAATGTATCGTTTTCCGCTCTCTCTCATCAACGTTCATTATCCTTTCGAGAGTTTCGCTCCAGCAGGGGCACGTTGAACTCGAGGATGGTCTGAGATCATTGCGAGGTAAGTCAAAGCTACCTAGTAACACTAGTGTCAAGTCTTGTAGGCGCGGAATAGTAATTTTCGAAATCTTGACTTCGCACGTTCTTGATTTTTCGCACGTTTCTGATTTATTTTTCGGCACGCGTCTATGCCATTGTTTGCCTGCCATCTCTCTCGCTTGCTTCACTTCTTCTACAACAGTGAAGGATATAGCGGCGTCGCTCTAGCGATACACGACTGAGATGACAACATTTCAAGCATCAGAAGATTCAACCTCACGTTCGACAGGTCACGATCTCGACCTCCTCGAAAAGGCTCGCTTCAAACAAAGGACAGCAACAAACGGCAAGCGATCATTGAGGGTCGCGATTGTGACTGAAAACTTCTTACCAAAGTGAGTTCTCGAGATTATCCTCTCGCAAAAAGCAGTGAGAACCTCGTTTTTGACTTTGTTTTCACCTTTTCTCGTACAGGGTCGATGGAGTCACTCGAACTCTAGCTATGCTACTCGAGCACTTGGCAGCAGAAGGTCACGAAGCGATGGTTCTCGGTCCTTCGTCTCCTCTCGCAAGTCATATTCGATTCTCATTGATAACGCTTCCGGCGAGCTGACCAGAGGTATTCCGTCGAGCAGAAAACGTACGCTGGTCACGAAGTCGTGTCGACTAAAGGTATACCTCTCCTCGGAGTTTACAAAGGACTGGGGTTGAACTTCGTTCGACCGCTGTTCATCTCGAAGCTCAAAGATTTCAAACCAGACGTGATTCAATTCGTTGATCCAATCTGGCTCTGCGCTCAGTGAGTACCCTCTCAATAGCTTACAACGTCTCGAGAGATGACGGACGAGTTGACCGTCGTTCAACTGGGCAGAACAATCCCGATTGTTCAATATTTCTTCCCAAACACTCCTCTCGTATCATCCTATCATACCAACCTCGCAATGTACGCTACGTTATTCGGATTTTCGTGGCTTACACCCGCTATGTGGGCTCTTCAGGTGAGCCAGACCCAATCCGTACGCGAATTCTTTCCAGCTAAATTCAGTTGTGACTTCGTAGCGAACTCTGCACGGAAGGTGCAACCTAACCTTTTGCCCTTCTCCCTCGACCTCTCGCATGCTCGGAGACCACAAGTTCAACAAGGTCCGACTCTGGCCCCGGGTAAGCCTACTTCGTTTCAAGCAGTCGAAATCAGCTTTCACTGACGTTTTCTTACCCCTGCTCATAGGGAGTGGATGTCGATCTGTTCCGACCCGAGGCTCGAGACTTCGCTCTTCGTCAAAGCTGGGACGTTGAACCTCAAGCTCTCGACGAACACCATCCTTCGCCTCGAATCAACCCGACTACTTCCCGACGAAACTCCTTCGACGACCTGCCACTCCTCTCACTTCCACCTGCCTACGCCGCTCACGGATACTCGTCATCTTCACCAAGTACTCCTATAGACGGAAGCAAGCTCGTCGTCCTCTACGTGGGCCGAATCTCGTGGGAGAAGAATCTTCGCCTGCTGATCGAAGCTTTCAGAGGTCTCGAAAACGCTGATCCTTCAACCGGTCGACCTCCCTGTCAGCTCATCTTCGTCGGAGATGGTCCTGCAAGAACCGAAGCTCAAGATCTTTGCAACGCGTACAATCTCGGCGCAAAGTTCCTCGGGTTCAAGAAAGGAGGGGAACTGGCAGCTTGTTTCGCCTCGTCCGATATCTTCGCGTTTCCGAGCTGGACGGAGACATTCGGTCAAGTTGTCAGTGAAGCTCAGTCGTGCGGTGAGTCTCGCTCTCTCGCAGCATTCTCCTCACGAAGCTCTAAGCTGATCAAAGCTTTCATTTTCTCGAGCAGGTCTGCCCGTCGTCGGACTTCGCGCGGAGGGAGTTTGCGATCTAGTCGAGCACGAACAAACAGGTCTTCTTCTCGATATGGATGACCTCCTCTCGACTCCTCCTCCCTCTTCTCCACCCGGAACCGCTTTCAAACCTCTTCCCACCAATCCTCATTCGCTCGTCGGTTCTTCGTCTCCTACTTTCCCTCTCGCCGTCAAGATGTACCACGAACTCCTCACAAGAGCAGCGACTCGACACGAAGAACGAAGACAGATGGGCAACAACGCTCATTTGGTCGCTTCAAAACGCAGCTGGTTCTCGGCGATGGAAATGTTGATCAACGGCTATCGCGAGGTTGTCGCCAAAGCAGAGTCAGACACAACGAGTCTCTCTAGGACCTCAACTGTAGAATTCGACATCGTTACTGAAGATGCAAAGGAGGATAAGATTGAAGAAATCGTAAAACTACCTCAACGACGACGAAAACTGGCAAAAATGAAGCGGCTTCGACAGTCCTCTCGAGCGCTGTTGACCTTCTCTGACGACAAGGAGACACAAGCGCTGTGTGGTGAGCTCTTCTCCCTACTTTCAGTGATGGTTTCGCAGAGCTGACTCGAGCTTTTTTCTGTTGCTAGTCCGGATCTTCGAGATTGCAGTCCTCCTCTTCTTCGTGCTCCTTTCCCTACGCTACACTTCGACCTGGCAAGCGCTCACTCAGCTACGCCACTCCGCCCTCACAGCTTAGATCATCGCTCTTCTCAACTCTATTTTTCGACTTTCCTCCGCCTGTCCATAATTTCTCTTATCTCACCTTTTTCAATCACGTACTACTGTTGTTCTCATCTTCTCTCATCTTGGATCCTCATCACTTCCGGCATAGACGGCTTGTTTAGATTGCTGTACGATCTCTTCTTCTAGTTACAACACGGGTTAATCGAACATTTTGCTACCACGAATCGAGACAGGCCGAATGAGAGTTGCGAGACGAGAGAGAAGGAAGGGTATCTTGCAAAATGCGAACGAGCATGCGACGAGGAGGAGGGTGACTAGGAACTACAGGACGGAATCGCAGACTTGGTCAGCTACAAACTCTGTGAGAATCGTTCGAGAGGCAGGCACGGGAAGCTCACCCGGGAATACAATGTTCGGTGTCGATTGAGCTATTCCCCCACCACGTGAACTATCTCACGGATTTGATGTCAGTCTGAGCCCTGTAAGAGGTAAGAGAGTCAGGTAACAAAACTTACGAAAGAACCCAAACCCAACATGTAGATGACGAGTGCGTTGATAGACGTTCCAGCGTCGAGAGCGGAAGAGAGAACGTAGTTGTATTTCTCGAACCATCGAGGCTTGTATCGTAGAGCGTAGAATTGAGATAGGAAAGAAACGATGAAGCCAGGAAGCAATACGTTCATGGGTGTTTGAGGTGGACCGATCGACTGTCATGGGAAGATTTGAGCGCTGACACGTTTGCAGGAGAGAGAGAGAAAAACTCACGCCGTGCAGAAGGAGAGGGACAGAGATTTGTTTCCAGAATCGATTTTTACTCCTGCGATACAACATCCATGGGACGATAGGTAAAAGTGCACCGAAGAGAAAGCCCTTGACACGGGAGAGGTATATCAGTTCCAAGTGATCGTGAACGAGAGAAGATTGCAAGCGTACGAGGTAAAGGTATCGATACTCTCCAACGAAGAAACGAGCCGGAGATACACATCCGAAAACTACACTCGCCGAGAAAAAGATCTCGACCCTCCTTCCAGTCCACTGAGCCGTAGGATCGATGATTGAACCGTCGAGATAAGGTCGTTTCGAATCGATGACACCTTTGATGAGAGAGTAATTCGTGATCGACCCTAGCGCTGTCCCCCAAACTTGACAGAGGAACAGATGTCGAGGCGGAATCTTCATGTACCTGTAGATTTCGGGAGAGAGAGGAATCGAGCGGATCAGAAAGAAAGGAAGGAGACAAGAATGAGGCTGTCTTAGCTCAATTTTGCTCGACACCGGAGATGACGGAAGAACAAGATCCTTACAATCCAAGCTTGAGATCTGAGGTCAAATCGAGCGACTGTAGCATCGTCATGTAGCCGTAGCATTTGAAGGCTACGTTCGCGAGAGGTTTTCCAGGATAGATGTATCCTGCGACGAACTCGGTGATGACATTGAGGCCTATCGTAGTATTCGTGATCGCTGAAATAATCTGTAGAGTGAGGGAGAGGTCAGTTCATGTCGTAGACAGCGAGTCCGTAGGGAAACGAGAGGTTTTGAGACAGAGAAAGGTTTACCCCGATCGGAACCAAAAAGGCTACGGCGAGCATTACTGCGAGTACGAGACCCCATACCGGAAGTTGTAGCTGAGGGTAGAAAGTGAGTAGGATCGAAGCTGCTAAAAAATTCACACCGAAAGTAGCGAAATACCATCTATAGCTCAGGCTCATCTGAAGTCAGTTATTTGCCCAATCAGAGGATGCAAGAAACTGGACTCACGAACGAGGAACATTTGAGTAATTTCGCTCCAGTAATTGAACGTGAACATCTCCTTTGTCTCCTTTTTTCGCCGATAACGCTTTCTTGATATCTTTCAGGTTCCAAAGGAGAACGCTAGAAATGGCCGAAGTGAGAATTGCGAAACTGATTCCGTAC
This sequence comes from Sporobolomyces pararoseus, assembly GCA_010758995.1. NCBI lineage: Eukaryota > Fungi > Basidiomycota > Microbotryomycetes > Sporidiobolales > Sporidiobolaceae > Sporobolomyces > Sporobolomyces pararoseus. The sequence goes on along the minus strand of RSDY01000004.1, from coordinate 254,908 downwards.
GAGAGAGCGAAGTAGGGTACGAGACGAAGAGGTCCGAGTTTTTCGTATTGAGCTTCGTTGAGGGAAAGATCGGGATTTAGAATCTCCGTGACATCGAGATGCTGTGTGATTCACTGAGAGCGTCAGCTGGAGCTCGTAGCTGAAGGCGACACGCTTTACTTACACCGAAAGTCCGATTGTAGAGATGCGAGGCGACTGGAGAATCGTAGCTTCTCGCGTTCCAGAAGTTCGAGAAGTACAGCAGAGGAGTAACGATCCAAAGATTGAACGCGAGACCAGCAAAGTAGCTACACTGAGCGAAGAAGGGAGTGTAAAGAGCTACGAGAAAAGTCGTATTCCGATGTCAGTGAAAAGAGAGCTCGATGCTGAAATCGAGTAACAAACTTGCCTCCAGTACCACCGATGACAGACCAGTCGAGCGACTACACAAACGACATAGATTTGGGATCAGTTCCGCCTGGAGAGAAACCCGAGGGATCGAGAGAGAAGAACGAGAGAGAAAGGATCGAACTCACGAAATCGAGCACACCGAATCCCTGGTACCCTGATCCCAAAGTCCTCATCACCCAGGACTGGTTGTTGATGAGACAGAGTACCGCAATACTAGTGAGAGTCGGAAAGACGACGGAAGGAATGAATTGCCAACCAAAGATCGAGCAGAAAGAGTAGGAGAAGAATTTCAATCGTTGTTTCGTTTCCTTGACGTCTTCTTCGTCCTTGCCGTGTAAGGTGTTGTAGAGCGATACCGTGACTAACTGAGAAGGCCACAGCATGGCGGTAGGTCGAACCAATAGACGGTAAGTGAGTCCTGACAATCCGAACCCGATCATTTGCGTCGAGAGCAGGAGAAGCAGACCACCGAAAACGCCGAGATCAGAATGATAGTACAGCTCTTGAACTGCGATGATCTCTCCAGCGTATGCAGCGGAGGCACCTGTCGCATCAAGCGAGATTGGAGTCAGCTCTCGAAGTCCGACAGAAGGCACAAGAGAGCTTAAAGAGCTACCTGAAGAAGCTAGCACTCCAACGAGGACGTGTTCTTTCTTCGAGAATGGAGCTGGGTGATTGAGACTAGCTGGAAGAATGTGCGCTAGCCATTTTCCGAGAGGGAAAGCGACGAGGATAATGAAGAAACTTGAAAAGCTTGGAGCGTTCGATTTGAAGAAGAAGAGTTGCGAGATTGCTGCACCAAGGATGCAGAGAGCTGTACCGAGGATGACCACTCTTATCGTGAGGGTTGGAATCGATGGATCGTCCGTTTCTGGAACAACCTGCGAAATCGAATTGAGAGTAGATCAGCTTCCCCTCTCGTTCCAGAAGTTGTCCGCCGCTGAGGATAGCGAGTAAGCTCACCTTCTTGACAACGTCTATCGCGGACTCCAACTCGAAGTTGTCTTCGCCTTGAGAGACCCTCTCAGCTCCTTCGTCCTTCTCTCCGTCTCTGACGCGGCTTCTTCCTAAGCTTGAGCCTACCAGAGCTGCATCTTCTTGGTCCTCTTCCTCCTCTTCATCCCTATCTCCCGCTTGTTGTGAGCGTATAGATTCTGAACTTTCTTTCGATGAGGTGGGGTGAAACGAATCGTGGTCGTGAAGAGGTCGTAAAGGGATGTCTCGAGAGTGATCTAGTTCGTTATCGGTGAACTCAGCTACGGGAGCATAGCTCATTGAAGGTAGCAGGTTAAGAAGCGGTAGAGAAACCGTCGAGTCGGCACGTGTTGAACGATTTTTAACTCGCCTCAACTTTCAAAACACCTCGACTCCCTAAAGGGACCTTCTATAGCTGTCTAATTTCATCTTCGCATACTGTCCCGAGGAAAGAAGGCGCAGATATTGAAGGATATTTTCAGAATTGTTAATTTTCGCAACTCGAATTAATGGCTACCCTGTTAGACGCTCAAGCCAGAGTTTCGTCGGCTTCGTTGTCCACCTTGACTTCTTCCATACTTCGCATCGTCGCCCCTGCCATCAAGCTCCTCGTCCGTTGTCGAATCATCGTCAAACGAGCTCCTCCTGACCGTCTCTTTCCCTACATAAGGCATCATAGCTCGGCGCATGTGCTCTTTCCCGACTTCGAATGATTCATCAGACGACAAGTTTGACGCGTCGGCTTCCCCAACATGAGTCTTTCGTTTCCGAGCTAAACCTCTGGGAACTCGAACTTTGAATAAACCGTTCTTCGATTTTTGCTGTCCATCGCAAACGCTTAGGGTAAGTGCCCTTCTCTTTTGCAGCTCTTGTCGATCTAGGGAAAGATCAAGCTTACACCTCGGCAGTCGCAAATCATGTAGGAAGACTGGACGTTTAAATGAGCTGGTATCTCTTTCTCTCCACCTTCTGGTCCTCCTCCTGCTCCGCGCTTCCTCGACTTGCCAAGTTCTCGCATACTCTGCGAAGAAGACTTCATTGACAGAAAAGGCGTTGCGCGTCAGTTGGAGCCGAGAAAAAGCCATCAGGAGTGAAAACTCACGGTGCAAGAACAGACCGTCATGATCGCATCTGCCGAAACTTATCCTGGTGAGTCAACTGCTCGGTTATACGAAAAAATGGGCAGAAGAATGCGTACGAAGGATTGCACAGAACATAAGAATCGATCCTGCAGTAAGGAGCACACCCGAAAGTAGATCGAACGCGCTTGCCGAGGATCGCAACCATCCAGCAAACGACGAACAGAGAGCAGCTCCGAAGTATAGAGCGAGATTCCTGGAAGGATAAACGTGGTTAGAGTCTTTAATGACAGAGAAGCAGAGGGAGCGGCAGAAAAGAAACACTCACAGACCCGTTGCTCCGTTGCAGAGATTTACGTGAACGACAAAATTGTAGAGGATGACAGCTAGAGGAGGACAGCCAAGTGCTATGAGAATGAGGATGAGCTCACAGCACGCTCCGGCGGGCTGAACACGGCGGGCCTTCAGGGTGAGCAAAATCGATCGACAATAACGAAAAGCTGTCAGCTGCCCTACTTACCATTGCAGCGGCTTGATAGAGGCGAGAGGAAGGCAAGGAGAAAAGAGTGAGAGAAGTTAAGATCTCTAGCCAAGTGTGCAAGGTGTTCCGCGGAAATGCGAAGCGATCCGAGAGAATACTCACGTTCCTCCTCAAAACCGAGAACCGCGAGGAGCGAGAAACGGGCAAAGGAAATTCCGACAAATCATTTTGTATTCCAACGAGTGATAGCTTCAGTAAGGTCGATAATATTGCTGAGGAGGTGGAGGAGGTAAAGGAGGTCGACTGCTGAGAGACGAAGGATCGTAATTTTGATCGTAATGCGCTTGTTGAGACGGCTGCTGATATGAGGAAGGCGGATAAGGTCCGGGAGGGGCCGAGTGTGTCGAGTAACCTCCTTGCAGAGAAGGAGGAGGCGGAGGAGAGAAGACGGGAGGAGGTGCGAAAGAATTGGGATGAGGTGGAGTAGAATACGAATGAGATAGATTCTGGTGAGGAGGTTGAGGCGGCGCCGTGAATGATGGAGGCGGAGCGAAGGAAGGCGTACTTGGCGAAGGATGAATCGTCGAGTGAGAAATAGAGTGAGGGAGACTCGGATAAGTTACTGAAGAAGGTAGTTGCGAAGGTACAGGCTGTTGATAATACTGCTGCTGTTGCTGTTGCTGTAATTGCTGCTGTTGTTTCTGCCAATAAACTGATGTACTTGGAGGAATTGGAGGAACGGGTGGTTGAGGGAGAGGAGGAGGGTAAGAGCTCGCAGAAGGCTGAGGCTGAGAATAGTTGCTGCTGAATGGATCGTACTGTGATTTAGTCGAGGGCGCACCAGGTTGAGGGAGTGGTCTTTGGGACGAAACCGATGATTGTTCGTAAACTGTTGAGAAAGTAAACCGTTTAAGAAAGGAAACGCAAGATTCGCTCGTATTTCGAGGGTACTCACCTTGACTAGCATAATGTTGATGTGCTAGTTGCTCAAACTCTCCGAGAGGTTGCTGCGGTTGCTGATACGAATCGTATTGATTCGAGTATTGACCTTGATCTGGATAATTTCCAAACTCGCTTGGAGGAGGCTGTACTCCGTAGTCTGGAACAGGTGCCGAGCTGTACTGTTGATGTACTTGAGGAGCTGAAGGATGCGATTGCTGCTGGTAAGGGTAACCTCCACTTGGACCGACTGAATGGAAACTTGTACGTCTATCTCGATTGTAGTCGTAACCATCTGAAGGGGTTGGGAGGTGGCTGTAGGTTTGAGAGTGAGCGACAGGAGGAGCGTGTTGAGAAGGAGGTGCTGAGATAGGCGGCTGAGGAAGTGGTCGACCGACGGAGAGAGCCGACATCGAGCGAGTGAGAGGGTCGAGGTCAGAGTCGGGGTAGTGATTCGCCGAGAGAGGAGCAAGATCCGAGTCGGGATAATCCGGTGCGAGACTCAGCGAAGCGTTCGACTGTGAAACAGAATATAGAATTAGCGAAAACGGTATTTGGACCGAAGATAGCGTTGCGAACTCACGGGTTCGAGACTAGCCTGGGATTGACGATGGCTCATTCTCTGCTGTTCTACGGATTGCCGTGCATCTGTTTCTCTTTTTTCGCTATCTTCTTCGTCGTCGAGGTCATTCAGACGAGAACCTGCTCCTCCGTAGTTTCCCCTAGTTGGCGAATCCGATCGTTCCGGTCGATTCAAACTCGCAGGTTTCGGTTCCTATCGACAAATCAGGGGATTCAGTACCTAGTATAGCCACATTGCTTGAAAGGGAGACTCTCACATTCGAATACCAAGTCAATTCGAGGTAAACTTCTCCGGCGTACCTTCCTTTTCTCTCTAACTTGACCCAATCTGCATTATGAGACTCTCAAATCAGCCCAATGTGGTGATGTGGGATCGATCGAAGTATGATACTTACCGTCAAACTTTCCCTTGCGAATAGTATCCTCAATATTGAGCTCACCTTCTCCAATTAATCTCGGATCTCGGTTGTCATCCGCCCAACACGCTAGTTTGAGAATCCTCCTTCCGTCTCCCACTGTCACTGTTGGTCTAGGTTTCTCCAACTTGGCGAGTCCAGCTCCAGCATCCTTCGTACTCATCGGTAAGACACCCCCTTTCTTATCGACATGAGCTGCTCCTCCCGCTTCCAAATGTTCGTTCTCAAACTCCTCCTTGAGAATCTCGAACCTGAACTCTGCATCCCAAGTTGGTTGTTGACCTCCTCTCTCTATAGTTTCGGTTCGTTTCTTGTGAAGTCCATACGTGACGGTTGCATAAGGGTTCTGCTTCCCAATCCTCACTCGGTTCGGAAGGTTCTTCGCCCGCAGTACAATAACGATCAGAGTACCCAGTAGTCGATCTTGTAGAGGTGGAGAGGGAGGAGGTCGTTGATTAATTGAAACCGTCGACATTGTTTGATGACAATCTCCTCTTTCTTTGGAAGTTGAACCTGAAAGTTGTACAAGTTGATCGCGTTCAAGTAGTAGTGATACAAGTTGATAGTTCGGTGGTAGGAGTGAGAAGCTGAAAAGGTGAGCGGGAGAGAGAGAGAACCGGGAGCGTTCCTTCTGGCGCGCATTCACTCTCTCCTTTTCCAAAGTTACACACTCGTCTGGAGCTACATTGAGAAGCGTGTATCATAGAAAGAGGTAATACAACGACTAGAACGGAAGGAAGAAAAGAAGAAAACAAAAAGTTGAGACAACCGGAACGAAACATGTCCGTGGAGGAAAAGAAAAGAAAAGTTGCGAGGAAAGGGAAAGAGCAGACGTCTAGATGTACTGAGGTCGCGAACAGCGGTTGTAGTCAAGCATGAGATTGGCTCCTTGGCCCGGATAGATCGTCTGCCACGAGAAAGAATGATTTCAGCTTGTCATTGAAAGTGAGAAGTGAGGAGGAGGAAGCAGCTTACCTCGAGTTCGACCTCGAGCTCTTCGAGGTTAGATACAGAGTCGTCAGAAGGATCTAGGTAAGCGATGATGCGTTCGTGCATAGTCTCAAGACGAGTAATCAAACCTCCGTAACGAAGGTCGAGAACTTCCCATCCGAAAGGTTTGTACATTCCAAACCAATTCGACCTGTTGCATTCTCAAACGATCAGCTCAAACAGGTCTCAGTGATTCAAGAAGGTAGCAGTTGTCTCACCGATGAAGAGAATGAAGTCGTTTGACGAGAGATCTCAGTCGATTCATTCGACTGTTTTCAGCTTTACCTCCCAAAGCTTCCAATTCTGCTCGATCGTTACTCTTGTAGGCGTTGACTAGACGTTCTCGTAGATGGCACTTGAGGCTAAGGATGCTCGCGAGTAGGTAAGGAAGTTGTAGCCGTTTGTTCGCAGGGTAGTCGTCAATCGAGTGAGGGAGTGAAATCGAGGTCATTGAGGAGAAGTCGGACGACAGAGCTTGTTCGAGATAAGTTGCGAGGTGAGAGTAGTGAGATTCCAAGTCGTAACCCTGGTATTGAGGTGATAGGAAAGAGTAGAAAGGTTCTATTGAACGGAAGAATTCAGTATTCAATTCCGTCGAGAAGGCCGTGAGAATAGCAAGGCTCACCTTCCCACAAGAGGTATTTAGCGATATTCGGAGTGTAGTGAGTCTTTGTGTCTATGGGTTGACTCTCAGGTTGAGTGTCATCTAGTTTGCTAGCATATACGTAATCATCTAGATCTGCTCCAACGATCCCGTCAAATTTGCGACGAAGTAAAGCTGCATCAACTTCCTCCTCCTTCGTGTAAGCCAATTCTGCTTGGTATAGGATACCTGGTAGAGCAGAGTACAAGTCGAACTCGTTGCCTTCGTCTCCCCAAATAGTAGTCATAACGCTGTGAAAAACAAAGAGATTAAAGTCAGCCTCAAACTAGGAAGCGAGAAGGAAAAGGATAACTGACTGTTCGATTCCAGCTGAAGGATCCTTGCTAGCTTTCATAGAAGCTTTGACCGTAGCGAAAGTGAAAGGAAGAGCGGACCAGAAACGAGACCACGTCCATACACCGCTCGCCATGAATGGAGCTTTTCCAGCTAGTTGCCAATGTTGAGCGATCTTGGCAGTGTAAGCCCGAGAGTCCGTATGGTAGTAGTCCCAGAAACAAACGCCGATGTCGTGAGGGATCGAATCCGTCAAATCCTTCGTGACGACCGAGTTTGGATCGTAGTAACCTGAAAGTTGATTGTTCTTCGCAGGTAAGCAGAAGAGCACTACATGGAGAGAGAAAGGTCAGTCAGAAAGGTGCATACGAGAGAGCAGAGCGAGCTTACTATCACTCCAAATTATAGGTTCTAAGTCGTTGTTTCGGCAGATTTCGTTCACTCTCCGAAGATGATCCGTGAACTAAGAGCCTGCCAGATGAGCACACAGTTCCTACTCGTCATCGCACGAGAAAGAGGTACGACTCACGACTTTCGTCGAATCTTTGTAACCGAAAAGCTGGCGATACCGACCTTCACTAACTCCATGAGCTTCGTCCTGACCTATATGAATACGTTTTGATCGAAGCGGTCCAGAAATCGATTTAATCATCTATTGAACCGAGAAAACGAAGGTTAGTTGGCACGATTTTGCATTAGGCGAACGGAGTAAAGGAACTAACCTTTTCGATGAAAGCATAAGTTTCAGCGCTTTCAGCGAGCAGGACTTCAGCAGTGTCACGTAGAGTTCCGAATTTAGGCCACTGTAGCATTTGACCGAGATGACCGAGAGTTTGAATGCATGGCATCACTTCGATACCCCTGTTACGAGTTTCGCAAGGTCAGCTCGAGTCTGGTGGTCACAGCTGAGTAGGTAGAGAGCTCACAGTGCGAAAGCGTAGTCATCAATTTCCCTGAGCTCTTGTTCGTTGTAAGGGCCTCGGAAGTAACCTGCAAGAAGAGTAGAAAACGTCAGTTCTGCTCGAGTGAAGGGCAAAATGTGTGTGACGATTGCTCACCGAAGAACGGTTCTCCTTCGATCTTGTAAGTATCTTCACAGTAAAGCTAGGAGAATGGAAACGAGGCGATAAGCAACATTCGTTAGCTCATTTCTTTCGTGAGCCGAAAGAGAAAAAAAGCGAACTAACTTGTAGCATGTTTGAGCCCATCATGGCCATTTGTCTCAGTAGCCACTTTACCCCTTTCACGTTGAGAACTCCATTCCGTGAACAATCGATCATCACTCTGCACGATAAGGAAAAGAGAATTTTCAGCGTTTCCGGCGAGATCTGGAGATAGTTCGAGGGTACAACTTACCCAACAGTCTTGAACAAACATTGTTCGTTCCTCCTGAGCTGATCCCCTACCTTGCTACTCCATTTGACTTCTGCTCTTTGAGGAGAACCACTTCGTGAAGCTTCGTTCATTTCTTCTCCATCCTGCGAAGCTCCATTTTCGCCGATTGGGTTCGGATCCTCGTCCATCGGTGAATCTCTCGGTCGTTGAGAAACGTTTCTCGGTAGTGCGAAAGAAGCAAGAGAACGAGAGACAGCTAAAACGTGACCGGTACCTCGGAAAGCTGTCAAGATTTCAACGGTCAGCTATCCTTCGTTGTTCGAGGCTTCTCTCTCAGTGATCGTGTATGAGCTTACCTTCTATAGGTCTGTTGTAGCTGATCGTAACCGAGAACTGATCGACACCTTGAGGCAAATTCACAAAGTCGTCCGAATTGCTCGAGATTCTCATCTCACCAGGTTGCAGATCTTGTCGTTCATCGAATCTGTGCGCTCTAGGGAATCAGCTTCACCAATACTGCCATGCGGAAAGGTAGAGAAAGACTCGCTTGATCCCCCACACTCCTTGAGGTGCGTTCTCCCCTTCCTCTAGCACGACCATGTTCCCTCTGACTGCTTCTCTAGCTATCTCCTTCACTCCATGTCTCAATTCTTCAGGAATAGATTGGAAAGCGAGAGTGATTCGTGGTAGTGTCGATTTAGTCGGAAGTGAACGAGATGAAGCTGTTCTCTGAGGTACTGAAGGTCGAACAAGCACAGGTTCCGGTAGAACTTGACTCAGTGATGCTAGAGGTGATGCGTCTGAGGCCATATTGGTGGTTGAAGAGGTTGAGAAAGAAAGTGAGCGCTCTCTCCTCCACTTCGAATTGACTTCAATTTTCGTTACGAATTTGCCTTCGTTTCAACAACAATTTTGGGATACACAGTCTTGTCCACTAGCGAGCGAGCTAATGATGTACCAGAGACACAAGAATTTATCGGACTTTCCGGGAAAAAAAGAAAAGCTGAGATCCCTCGCGCGAGGTCCAAACGCATCTCATCGAACCTCTCCTCGGTTCCCTTCTTCCTCTCGCCTTCATCGCTCAGAAATTCGCGTTCGAAGACATGCCACTCGAAACTGAGCTCCGCAAACCAGCGGGTAGATCGTTCATGACAGTTCTTTCTTTCATCCTGGCTCCCCTCGTTGTTTTCGCCTACAAATACATCGGCAACGTCAAATCTACGCATTGGATACTTTGGGTCGTCCTTGACGCCTTTCTTTGGTTGACAGGTGAGTATCGCTCTTCGTTCTCAATTGAAAATAAACTTGTATGGAGGTTCGCTGACCTTTGCTCCAATCCATTGTGTGAAACTAGGACTGGGAGGATTCGATCCCTTCTGGCAATGGGCTAGAGGAGCATGGGATGGTAACATGGATTGGCCGAGACTGTCAATTCAATCAGTTCTTCCTTTCGGTCTCGCGATCGCAGGTGAGTTTTTCAATTTTTTTTCGCATTTCTTCAGCCATTCCTTTTCGCTTTCAGCAGACTCGTTGCTGAAACCCGAGTTCCTCCTGGTAGTCGCTATCTTTGTGGTCTGGCAGGTGAGTAAATGCTTGAGTCCAATCTAAGTTTCTCGGAAGTTGCCCTTCGATGACCAGCTCGTCCCCTCCTCAGACTGAGATCACAAGGCCCTCTCGAGCGGGTAACGGAAACAATCAGTCTCAATACAGCGGCGACGATCAGGGATACAGTCTATCGAAAAGAAGCCGTCGACACCTTGAAAAAGTTTCGAATGCTCGAGCACAAGCTGCTGCTCAATTGGTACGTCTTGTCTTCCACACTGTTCTTGGATCTCGAGAGACTGAAAAATGGTCGACGGCTCGTGAGTGTTGTCAGAAGCGGGATATCTTGCGAGGAGAGGTTTAATCGTCCTTCGAAAACCTTTCCAGAGAAACTTCCTCACTGCTCAATGTTTCCTTTCGCATCCCTCCCCCCATCTTTATTCATTATAGCTAAATTATAGCTAAATTATAGCTAAAAGAGATAATGATTGTTCTTGTGCCTTCGAATGAGTTATTGCACGAGAAGCACTGCGGCATTTTTTCGTTAACAGTTTCTAGTTCATAGTGGAGTGGAGAGATAGTGGAGAGAGATAGAGCAAGAACGATAGAGATATAGATACGAGGTCGAGAGACCATGTTGCGAGGTACAGAAAAGAAAGAAAGGTGGAACTGCTGAGAGGAAAGTGAGCTGTTATAGATTTAGATTGAGCTCTTTTGGGAAATTCGAGAAGGGGTATATTCGTTCGAGGATCGATTCAAATCTTTATGCAGCTCGTCGAGCCATCTGTATTTGCAGCAAACTTATCAGCGAAACCCGCATGAAAAATTGGGGGAAACAATTGGACGCACATCGATAACTTTCCATCCACCAGTCTCCTCATTGTCTAGTTCTTCCTCTACTCGGGTCAAGACAGCAACGTATCCAACCTGTTGAATCTTGTTCTCATCTCCGACTGCGATCTCGTTCGTCTTGAGGTCTCGGTATGCTAGAACTTCTTGAGTTCGCCATGAAACGACAAAGACGTGAAGATCGTTCTCGAGGATCTTAGCCGACATGATCTACAGGAATGCATTTGCGAGGAGTGAGCAGGGAACACAGACGACTCAAGAGCAGAGAGGAGACTCACATCGAGGTTTCGGATATCGAGAACTCGAGATTCAGACATCATAGCGGGACCGATCGAGTTTCCGAGAGTAGCGACGAGCACGTTGAAAGTCTGCGATCGGTATCAAAGGTGAGTCTGAAATTCTCGTGCGATGAGAGCAGAGGAAGAAGAAACTCACAGCTTCACTGCACCATTGCTTCAAAGTCGGTTGATCTCCATTCACGTAAGCGTCTACTAATTCCGGTACGATGTACTCCCTCAACTCTTTCAAGAAGCTCTCCTGAGTGAAACTAGGATCCATCTCTTTGACCCATTTCGTAACTTTGGCAGTTTCAGTTTCGTCGAACCATCTACCGATTGTACCAGTTACCGATCGAGACATGACGATGAAAGGGTTGTCAGATTCTTGATAAGTGTTGGACCATTGGGCCATAGCTTCAGCGATAGGTTTAGGTAGTCGAGATTCTTTAGGTTCTTTGTTCGCAGTAGCATGAAGAGTGATCGCTTGACCAGCTCTAAGCGGGAGAATAACATCATATCAGCTCCGAGATGACTACGAGGATAGAATATGAGTACTCACTCGGTATCTTCCTCTACTTTCAACCTTCGTTGAGCCATTCCCTTCTCTTTTCCAATCTTTGCCAATCGAGCTGCCCTTCGTTTCCTTCGAGCCTCCCGATCGATGTATCCACCATGCTGAACATCGTTGGCAGCGTTCTCCAACAGGTCGGTGATCTCTGCAGCGACAGCTTTGTAAGCCTCAGTATCGCGAACGGGAGCTGATGCGGTGTAGGCAGCGTCTCCTACTGCTCGAGATGCTTTCGAGAGCTATATTTCCGCAACGGGTGAACATTCAGCTTTCGCGTACGCAAGAGGCAGAGAGTTGACGACTTACAGTTCGAACGAAAGCGGTCTCTTCCATTCCTTTGAGAGCGGTTCCGACGGCATCATTGATCGAAATACCAGCTTTGCGAAGCTCGTTCGCGGCGGCTGCCAGACGAGGGTTCTCTTTGATACTCGCCGCGAGCTATACGCATTCGAAAGGGGTCAGGATAGGTTCAGTTTAGGAGTCAAAACGAAAGTTATGAAACTCACCCTCGCTCGTTCGTAGGCATCCTTCGCTCGTTTCATAGCTTCCGAATCTTGTACTTTACCAACTTCACCTCCTAACTGTTTAACCGAGTCTTGCCATTCCCTGTTCTTCCTGACTTCCTCCCGAAGAACTTCTACGAAAGCGGCGAAAGGAGATCTACCAGCTACGGTCGTATCTGGCTCTTCCTCCTTCTGTTGTTGCTTCTTTTGTTTCTGTTGCTCTTCAGCTTTAGGTTCAGCTTCTTCTTTCGATCCCGGTTGTTGTTGCTGGAGATGGAATCGGGTGGAAGAGAAAGGTCGAACAGTTGTTGATGAAGACGAGGGACGAGGGCGGTAAGAAATGGAGGTTGTAGGTCTACTACTACTAGACCTAGCTACTTGCGCTAGCGTTCTCTGAGCTGCTTGTTTCATTGTCGTTCGAGAGGTTTGCCGAAAAGATGAGAAACTTTTTGGCGATTAGTCTTTCAGCAAATCGATTACAATTGACTTTCAATTGTATAGTACAATGCCAGTCAGAATTCATTACGTTTTTGCACTCTTGAACTCATCCGATTCACTGCATGCTCTCACGCTCTTCCAGCACACTTTTACATCGCTTAACTCGTCCATCTACTCTACTACTAGCTTCAAGCTCTCTCGCGTTCGTATACGTAGCTTCGACTCCTTCGATCTCGAATCATCTCTCCGCCACAAATCTCTTCAAGCTGGGTCAATCAAACAGCATGTCTTCTTCCTCGCACGATTACCCTCTCAAGAAATCCGAAGATGAATGGAGGTTGCAATTGACTCCCGAACAATTCAGAGTGCGTTCTCCATCTCTTGAGAGAAATTGACGTCGATAGTTGTTTAACTGACAGCCCCACCTCTTCGGCTTCAAACCTTGTTCTTTACAGATCTTGAGACAGAAGGGAACGGAAAGACCTGGAACTGGAGAATACGATAAGCACTACCCGACAAAGGTGAGGCGACTCTCTCCCACATTGAAGCTCAAAAAGAGGAAAAAGGGGAAATCGGGGTCAATGAGATCAGCCATAGTCCGAAAAGGGCTTCGCCATTGTCCAGCTGCCGAAGCAGTTCATCGCAACAGACCTTCTACAAAAAGCCCGAGAAAGCTGACAATTTTTCGATGTGTGATCGAAATTTCGTAGGGAACTTACAATTGCGCTGGATGCGACACTCCTCTCTACACTGCCGACTCCAAATTTGACTCCGGATGCGGATGTAAGCGCATTCTTCCATCTCACCAACCGAGCGATTAACGGTATTGACGAGAATCACTACTCTCCATTGGTTCCTCCTTTTTTTCCCATGAGTCAGGGCCTGCATTCTTCGATGCGATTCCCGGAGCCCTCCGTTCAGAAGTTGATCGTTCATTCGGTACCACTCGCGAGGAGATCTTGTGTGCAAACTGTGGAGCTCACCAAGGTCATACTTTCAGAGGCGAGCGATTGACGAAGGAAAATGTCAGGCATTGTGTCAACTCTGTTTCGATCAAGTATAATGAAAAGGGTACGACTCCAGGTGGACAGTGATTGGTGTATCTAGATCATGAAGAAAGGGCGGAGGACAGAATCGCCTAGGTTTGGAATGATGAAATTTCGAAGTTTTAATTTTTTATCATTCCTTAATCGCTCGGAGAGAGAGATGGAGCCAGCCTCTCACTTCTTTTGAAAGATTGCTGATCAGACACTGCATTGCAAGCCATTGAGAACCGAGAACTCCCAGACACTACTGTTCTTCGTAAAAAGACTCATTTCGAAAACTCATGTCAATCTCGAGCCTGTTTCGTCCTATCCTACCTCCCGTAGGGTCAACTTTCCTCCGGCATCTAAACAGATCTTACCCGTGTCTTTCACCGCAAAAAGGGCAGATCAGGAACCTCTTGCAAACTTTCCACTTGACTTCAACTCCCTTCGCTTTCATTCTTTCCTCCAAATCTTGGTAGGTCTCCCACTTCAAAGTTGGTAAGTAGCCGAGATGGACATATTCCAACTTCTCAATCTTCTCGAGCTGGAGGAGGAGATCTTCTGGATCTGCGAGGATTGAGATTGAGGAACCGTTGAAGATCGGAGAACTGGAAGAGCCGGGGGAACGAATCCAGCAACTATCGGAGAAGTCGAGACGAAGGAGGTTTGGGGAGGTAGTGGCGAGTGCTTCGAGGTGAGCGAGAGAGGGTCCGTTGAAACCTTTGAGGGCGAGTCGTCGGAGCGAGGTAAAACGCGAAACGACAGGAAGTGGGATCGAGCTAGTGGTTGTAGTTTCGTAATTGTCGATTCCGGGTACGTAGTCGTCGTGCGGGTTGTACGAGATTACAGAGATATTCTGAACAGTGACGGGGAGATAGTTGAAGATCCAGTTGAGACTCTGCTGATTGACGAAACGAACCTTGATCGTGAAGGTGGTGAGGGAAGAAGCGTTGGTCGGCAAGAACGTCTTGGAGCCCGCGAGCGAAGCATCCAAGTTCATGCATTGAACTGACTTGAGGGAAAGCGTTGTTGATGGTTCTCCAGAATCTGTAGCCCCGATTCTCTGGATAACGAGATTCTCTATATTCCTAACCTCCGCTCGTCGTAGCGCTGCTTGAACAAGTTCAACACTCGCACGATACTTTGTAGAGAAAGCTGAGTTCTTGAATGCGACGGTCTTGAGACTCGAGGAGGAGGGCTTGAGAGCTTGGAATAGTTTCGAGAGGTGTTGTTTCGAATTGAAGATTAGTTCGACGGACACTAGGTTCGTACAGCTATTGAGCATCTTGTAGTAGAGAGAGAACGTTTTGGTGAAGCCACGTAGTTGGAAAGGGAGAGAAGTCGAAGGGTCGTTGAGGTTTCCAATCCTCGAAACGAAATCGACTATTCCTTCCAACGAGACGACGAGGTGACCAAGGATAGAGAGTGAAGAAGCGAGAGCTAAAGCCCTGTGCCAGCTGTGGTTGGACACATTGAAGATAGGTCGGTAGTAGAGATGAGAGCGAGCGAGGGGAAGGAATTGTTTCGAAGTGAGAGCTAGAGAAGCGAAAGTCCTTCGCGACATCGCTACAATCAGCATAGGACAAGATCAGTACAGTCAAACTCAACAGGTCTTACGGATCGAGCGAGAGAGGCTCACGGGTTGGCTCAGCTGTCTTGTCGTGAATGAAATCGAAAATTGATTCGAGCAATTCATTCGGAAGGTAGAAAGAAGTCATCGTTCTGCTCAATCAGGAGAGTCTGAATTAGTCTAAGAGTCCAGTAGTATTCTTTGCTGCTCAAAGTGCCCTCCTTGCAAGCTGAGAAAAGACTAGATCGACTGGATCGAAGAGCTTCCTCGAAACAACCCAATTCGTCTGCTCCTAGAAGAGGGTCAGAGTACAGAAAAGTGTATCTGGAGTAGTCCAATGCAATCTTCGACCCTCGAGAAGCAGCGGAGACTTGAGGGAGGTCTTGATCAAAGTCGAGAGGAGAGAAGGCTCAAGTCGAGAGTCGAAGCGGGAAGAGGTTCTAGCCTACCTTTGTTGATACTACTGATCTCTTTGAGTGTCCAGTTCGCGCAATAGAGAGTCGAATAGAGGTCGAGTGAGAAGTAGGAAGTCAAGAGAGGAAACCGAAAGATCTCTCTCCTCCTCTCTTCTCCCTAATCTCGTTTGACTGCTACGAGACGCGTCAATAGACTACAAGATAGCAAGATGACTCGGAGATCGAGAAAAGCCGCGCACGCAGCTTCTCAACGACTCCCTCGGTCGGTCGTTCAACTCATCCTCAATTTCACTCTTTACCGTATAACGAGCTCAGGACGACTCTACCTGGGGCGAATGAAGACAAGGTTGATAAACCTAGCGCTCGTCAATCGAAAATGGAAGAAAGCAGTGTTCGAAGAGATCAAACGAGGCTGGTGGATGTTCTGCTGGAGAGCTGCAGGCATCACAGACAGCGAACGACTGCTTCATCAAATCATCAAGCAAGAATCGACCAAAAACCGACGCGATGCAAGGCTCGCAAGCGGCGGACTTCAAATCACTGTCGAAACGGATTCAGGAAAAGCAGCGCAACCGACGAAAGGGAACTGGAGAAGGGAGATCGCGACGGTTGTCGAGTCGGCTCGAGGTGTACAGAGTCTGTTACTCATGGTCGACGAAGAGGAGCAGCTCGAGCTCGTCAGGAAGTTTCCTCGTGAGATCAAATACTCTTTGTCGATTTTGTTATGCCGTTGAGCGTCACGACTGATTCCTCTCGATTGTGCACACAATAGGCTTACGGAGACTCGGCATCGCCTCTAGTACGGATCCTACTGATCGATCGTCGAAGACGCCCTTCAAGACGTCCTACTTTTCGCTGCATCGAAACCACCCTTCCTGTACTCTCGCATCCTTCCTCGTTCGACTCGATCTGAAACGAATGACCATCGTCTCTTGGGATCTCAACCTGATTCATCTCAAGATCCTTACGCTGTCCAATATCGCTTTCGAGTTGTCCACTTCAGATCCCTCTCGAAACGACAGCCTATGTCGCTCATTCTTCAGCTCCTTCCCCGACCTTCAGGCCCTTGCTATCGATGCAATCGACTCCGCTACCTCATATTCCTTCTCTCTCCTCACTTCGCCCCGACTGACCTATCTCTTCCTCGGCTACGAATCTATCATGAGCGAAGATTCTGAAGAGGAGGAATCACAACCATTCCACCAGTGTATCAGCCAACTCGTACGTCATTTCCGCGCAAAGATCAAGCACCTCACACTACCTCCCAATCTTCCCGGTAACTGGATTCTGTACCTCCTTCTCTCGGCCCGGGATGACGGATCTCTTCCACTTTTCCTTCGAACGCTCGAAACCGTCAGACTCACTTCGGGAGAAGATCTTCTCAAAAGGCCTCACAGAGACCATAGCCTGCGGACGTATGAGATGGACAAGCGGTTTGAGCACGACGTAGCTGACCTATGTGAAGAGTTTGATATCTCACGTCCGACTTACGAATTTTGGAAACTTGACAATTACGGAACGGAAGTCAGCAATTGGGAGCCCACAGTGTGGTACTGAGCTTGGATATTGAGAGAGGAGCACGGGATGTAGCCGCGTGAGATGTGAAACGAAGTCTTCTTCTGAATTCAATCTCCCTACAAAGTTTCGCCTTCGCAAGATTTCTTCGGCTACCTGCGACCAGAGCTCAAACAGCTTATTATAGAGAGTCATTGAGCTTCTCGGAAATGGTGAATTCGCCGCACCATTCTGCGCTGAGCTTTGTCAAAGTCAGGAAAACGGACTGACGCCCTCGCAATTTCTCTCGACTTACGGGAACGTTCTGTTCCATGAGATCGTTCCAATAAGTCTTGGAGCAAAGCAGTATCCCTCTTTGACTCAGCGTTGCTCGAATGGGGTAGAGAATGCTGGAGAGGAGAGCTCGTCGAGCTGCTGAGAAAGGGCAAGAAACCGGAACAAAAACTGTTGGACCCTCTTTCGATGGATGACTGAAGAACTGAGAGGCCAACGTCTCAATACCCACACTGACAGACAAATAAGGACTCACGACGATTCTCCAACGAGGACTGCAAATAGAAGACTAAATTCGAGGGGAGCGAAAAGCGCACCCGAGCTGAGCGACACGGGCAGCGGGCAGAGCTAGTAGGTATCTCAGACCGCCTCGACACATCTAATGAGCGTCAGTCTTCTACGTCCTACAGTTGCTCCGTTTGCCTAGGTCCCGATTCGTGTTGAATCATCAAACACGCCTCAATCACGTTGAACTGCGAGAGACTCGCTAGTCCATAGGTATTTATGTTGGTGAAAAAGCTACTATTGGTCTTTAGCGATCGATTGGAGGAGTTGACGTGGTAGAATGAGAGGTTGAAGATCAAGATTCGAGAGCAATTCATCTTCCCTCTTCACCACTCACTACTTCCGACTGAAAATACACAATATCCCTCAGGCGTTCTGAAGCCACCTGCATTGAGTGAGGAGCAATTCAAGCGCGTTCCTCGCCGATGCCTCCCTCTCCTTTCCCCTCAGCGATCAACTCTCCTCACGACCTCTACAAACAGAAACGAGACTTTCAGAGACCTACAGTACTCAGGTGAGCCATCTCTTCACTACTTCAGCTTGATACAGACCCGCTCAATAACTTCCTTTTGGTCCTTTTCCCCACTTTCTCCTCCTCTCTCCCTCTGACTTTCCTTCCTTCCCTTGATCGCTCTCTAGTCGTTATTCTATCTTAGGCTTCCTGTCCTCGGGAACCTACGGTCGAGTCTACAAAGCCCGGATCCGTCAATCTTCTTCACTCGACTCTCCTGCTGGACTACTCGGAACTCCTTCAGCTGCAACTCCTGGCAAACGACTCAAGTTGGCGAGGGAAGATGGAGAAGAAGAAGGAGAACTTGTAGCGATCAAGAAATTCAAACCGGACAAGGAAGGTGAAGTTGTGACTTATACCGGAATCAGTCAAAGCGCTTGTCGAGAAATTATGGTCAGTTCTCTTCTTTCTGCAGCTGAGGACTGATTACTCTTTCGATCTGACACCAAAATTCGCTTGCAGATCAATAGGGAGATCTCTCACGAGAATGTGACTGCGTTGAGAGAGGTAATGCTCGAAGAGAAGAGTATTTACCTCGTTTTCGAGTACGCCGAGCACGACTTTCTCGTGAGTACTTCAACTCCCGCTGTCTTGAGTAATTACGAGAACCCTAGACTGACAGCAATCAAGCGATTATTCATTGCTCGCAGCAAATTATCCACCATCACTCGACAACTCGAACCCACCTCCCCCTTGGAGTTCTCAAATCTCTTCTCTGGCAACTCTTCAACGGTGTCTCGTACCTCCACGACAATTGGATCATTCATCGAGATCTCAAACCTGCCAACATCCTAGTTAACGAGAAGGGGCAAGTCAAAATCGGAGATTTAGGTTTAGCGAGGTTGTATCAAGAACCTCTGCAGAGTCTGTATACCAGTGACAAGGTGTGTATCGCTTCTGCTCAGCTTTGTGTAAGACGCAAAGAGAAAGATAGTTGACGTTGATTTCTCGCATTTCTCTCAGATCGTAGTAACAGTTTGGTATCGATCTCCTGAACTTTTACTCGGAGCTCGTCACTACACTCCTTCAATCGACGTTTGGTCTCTCGGTTGTATCTACGGAGAAATGTTGGGACTGAGGCCGATGTTCAAGGGAGAAGAAGCGAAGATTGAGATGGGAAGTAAGAAAGGTGGAGTACCTTTTCAGAGGGATCAAATGAGTCGAGTAATCGAAGTTCTCGGAAGTGTCGATCGTGAGTACTCTTTCTACCTAGAGTCCTATGGGGAGGCGTCAGTCTGACCTGAACCTCTCGAATTTCTTATGCAAATTTGCAGCGAAAGAATGGCCGAGCGTTACTCAATTACCTGAATTCCCTCAGCTTTCGAGACTCGACAAGTGAGATTCCCTCTTCATTGCTTGACTTGATTAAAGAGCTAACAAGCTGAAATTGTTTAGGTATCCGAACACTCTCGGACCTTGGTTCAATTCTCGATTACCTCGAGGTGCACCTCCAACTCTCGCTTTCGATCTCATGCAGCAACTCCTCATTTACGATCCTACGAAACGAATGACTGCTCGAGCGAGTCTCTGTCACGACTGGTGGGCACAAGATCCGAAACCTCATGCAAAGTGAGTTCCGCTTTCCTCACTCTTAGCGATCGTGTGAGACTGATCTTAGGTTTCGATGTGTCATAGCGCTTTCTTACATCTTCCGCAAGGCGTCTCGTATCCGAATCGACGAGTCTCTCACGACGACACGGATCCAAAGATGCAACATTCTACTCTCGGAAAATACGGGGGAGGTTCAAATTACCCTGCTGCGACTGGAGCTGGAAGTAGGAAGAGAAGATTAGACGTCTAGTCGTCTCGTCCCGCATTGAGATTCGAGATCGTGGAGGAAGTACTTTCGAAATTGTTGTTGTATTCTGAAATCGTTCACCGTTCTACTTTAAATTGACTAGCCTGACTTCTATCGGAGGAGATCAAATCTTCCACATCTATATCTATATCGTCTACTCTTCGGACATCCTCAACTCTTCAAACATCCTCAACTCGACCATTCCTCATTACTCGATGTTTCGCTCAAAGTACCAACACCTCGTCGTGGATGAGCTATTCCTCTTCCGACCGACAAGTTCTCGATCGAGCCTCGGCGCTGGAGTCGACGTACCGGCTGCCTTACAGCCGAATCTTGAGGAGATTCAGAAGATGAACCTTCCGACGAAAAGGAGTTTCTTCCTGAATCACCCATTTTCTTTCGACGTTCTTCCCTCAAGCCTTGAAGCTTCCTCCTGTTGCCTTCAGTCCTTGCTAGCCACTTGTGGTGCTCCTCCTCCTCCTCCTTGCCACCGAATTTTCCCTGAGAAGCGTTAAGCCGATCCCAAAGTCCCGATTCATCTTCCTCAAGTCTGTCGAGTTTGACAACTGCCTTTCCTCGGACCATGAATGGTAACGAGCTCGAGTCCCTCCTCCACTTCTCTTCGAGTGGCAAAGCTTTCTCCTCTAATTGTTCAATCTTTTCCCGAAGCAGTTTACAACCGTTCTGATCGACTTGCCGTCTAACTTCGTGCTGTCTAGAACTGAGAGGTCGATTTGCTGCATCTTTGTCCAATTTGCGTTCAGTAGGAGGTAGAAGTAGTCGATGTAGATCTTGTTGATGTTTTTGTAAAAGAGCTCGTTCTCCAGTCGAGGCATGAGGTTCTGAATCTTCATACATCCAATCTGGATCACTCCAAGGTCGTTTCGAGCCGAAAGGAGGTGGATTGTTATGGTAGAGGTAATATAGAACAAGAAACTGAAGGGAAGCGCAGTTGATGTTTCAGCATAGATCGACTTGCGAAAATCGCGAGCTTTGGAGAGGGAGCTCACCACGACGTCCCCAGAGAGAGCACAGGCGAGATTCGTGAGATAAGGTGCTTGCGCTATGATCGCATCCGTGTTGTGCGAGACTGCGAGGATACTCTGCCCACATAGAAAAAAATCAGCGACGACCAAAACTTCGAGATCTGAAGGGAAAGAGACCAACAATCAGCATCGCAATGTTTTGTAGCACAAGACTCGCGAAACAGAAAGCTGCGATAGCTGCAACGCTTTTGCGGATCAGGATCATGACGAGTTGGTGCCAACGAGCGAAAGCTGTTGCAAAAGGAGCGGGTTGACGACGAGCCGAGCTTGAATTGCCCGGGACTGAAAGGGATTGAGGCTCACTGTATAGACTTGTTCCGAACCATCCGAGATACCATCCGTATTTCTCCATCGTTGTCGAAGGAGGAACAGCGGGGGTCAACTCTGTTGTTTCACGACTTGCGAAATCGTTGGCGAACCACACAGCGAGCATGATAGCAGCAAGTAGCTGCAGAAGCGAGAGCGTTAATAATATATAGGAGAGAACTATGGGAAAGACAGGGACTGACGCAGAATCCTGACAGGTTGACCCTCCACCCGTCGAAATCTTTCCACTGAGAAGAAAGCTTCTTCTCGACATGTCGATTCACTTGCTTCCGCAACGTAGATCGATAGACTCCCTTCTCTAGATGACTGCGATGTTGCAACCGATAGCTCCAGGAGTGTCAACGAGCGAGTAGAGCTTCAACGAGGCGGAAGAAAACTTACCTGACCGTCTTTCTCCCTTTCTCGAGGTCATAGAATCGGTTTTGCTGATCATGTCTAGTGGGTGCCTTTGCGAGTTCTAGAGAGTAAGCTGGAGGTCGATGAACGTTCGAGATGAGTGATTCGACGACAGGCTTGGTCTCTTTCCTGCTCTCTTTCCTTTCTTTTCTGTACTGAGTGAACGGAATGAGGCCATGGTAGTAGTACTGCTGCATCATCATGATACTATATTCGCAAAGAACGATGGTCAGCTAGTGAGAAGTTTGTTCGACAGAAAGAGAGGCGTACAAGCTCGAAACTGCGAAACAAATGCCGCTCGCTTTTTGTGTCGCTAATCCTCCGATAACAAATAATCCGATAGTTTGCGCAATGTCTCCTATCAGCCATAGCCATAAAAGAATGAATGAAGGTCCACCTGGGAGAGAGACAAGGATTCTCGTCAGCTCGACGGATTCGCAGTAAATCAGACGGCTTTAAATCTCAAGCTCACCTTTTCTCGCTTTCTTCTTGTAGGCTTCACCAATCTGAGGTATCGCGAACCAGACTGAGAAACCGACTGACACGTTCCCGAAAGAAACAAACGGTCAGCTTTTAAGACTCGAAAGAGAGAGAAAGAAAGAAAATAAACTCGACTCACAGGATAAGCGGCCGAACAGGGTGGATACGAGATCCAGCGTTGATAGCGGCATGACTTGAGGGGCGATGCGAGATGAAGATGTAAGCGAGAGAAAAAGTGAACAGTTCTCGGATCCCTTCGAAACCGCTCAGACCCTGTCGGGACCGCACAAGAAACCTCTTTTTTGCGAAAGCACGTCAGATTCTCCGAACCGCAGCAAGATCTGAGCGTGAGAATCGTTTGCATCAGGCCGAATCAAGAGACTCGCGACTCGCGAGAGCGAAAGAAAGATTTATGTAAAAACTTGAAAACTTGAATCGCATGAACCGTAACCTGCGCTCGATCCTCCTATCCAGCTACATTGTACACTCTCCTCCAGCACTATGGTCGAAGTCTTCTTCTACCGCTCATCGTTCACCGTTTCTCCTTTTTCCGTTAGACTGCTCGAATTCCTCCATCGCTTGTTTGATTTATCCTGTCCCATTTATCGGTGTCTTCTACCTGCAATCTGATTTTCCGACATCACCGTCAGGAACACATTTGCCATCCAACTTCCACGCCTCTTTTCTCCTCCATTTCCTTCTCCAATATTCCGAAAGTCTCCCGCTTCTTCGTAGGTAGTATGCCCAGATAGACACTTTCCAATTTCTCGAGTCTGGGAAGATGAGATAGAAGAGCGTCGGAGTCGAGAAGAGAAGGGATCGAGCCGTCGACGATATCAAAGGAGGTCGAGGTGGATGAGGAAGGATCGACCCATCGGGAGTTCGAGAAATCGAGAAGGCGGATATCGGGAGAAGATGTTACCAGGGTATGGAGGAGCGTAAGAAAAGGTCCGTCGAAACCTTTGAGGGAAACTTGGTCGAGGCAGGTGAAGCGAGCGAATCTGGAAGGCGGAAGAGAAGTACGAGCGAGTTGTAGATAATGCTGGAGCGTTCCGATAGGACTCGCTCCGAGCCTGAAGGTGGCATTGAGCTTCAACGAACGTATAGTCGAGGGAAGATAGCTGAGAATCCAGGTCAGATCGGAGTCCGAGAGCCTAGTGTTCTCCAACGAAATCGACGAGAGCGAGGACGAGTCTTGTGGGAGGAGTGACTTGTAGTGAGAGAATGTCTTGTGTGGATCATGTACTGAGAACGATCGCAGAGCGAGAGGTCCGTGTGGATCTCCCGACAAATCTGAGACGTCGACATAGAAGAGGATGACTTCGTCGACGTTTCCTGGCCCAAGGCGAAGGAGAGCTTCATAAAGGATGTCGCCTGTAATACAATATGCACTTGAGTATGGCGAATTAGTGAACTTGACGGTCTTGAGGGTCAAAAGCGAGTTCTTGAGAGCGTCGAGGAGTTTGGTGAGATGTTTCTTCGAATCGCAGACGATTTCAACGAATTTGAGTTGAAGACAGCAGAAAAGGAGCTTGTAGTAGAGCGAGAACGCCTTCGTAAATCCTCGAAGTTGAAACGGGAGAGAAGCTGAAGGTTCCTCGAGATTTCCGATTCTTGTGACGAAGTCTACTATTCCTTCTAGTGAAACGACGCGTTCGCCCAGACGTGTGGAGAGAGAGGATACGAGTGAGAGTGCCCGTTTCCACGTTACGTTTGGCCAGACCGGAGCGATCGGGCGGTAATAGAGGTGACAACGAGCGAGAGGGAGGAATAGTTTTGAAGTACGGGCGAGGGATGCGAAGGTCTTCTGCGACGCAGCTGCAGAAGTATCGAGCTTCAATCAGCTACCGTAATGGTTTAGAGAGCAACAGGACTCACCGGTAGGTCGAGAAGTCTTGTCGTGAATGAACGAAACGATTAATTCGTGCAATTCGACGGGGAGTGAAGAGATCGACATTCCAATCTGCTGCAACGAGTCTCAAGTCAGTTTATTGTTCAAGAGCCACTGTTGACTCAAGCAAGCTCACTCCGAGCGCACGTCAGGAAGTTGAACCTTCCATTCCTTTCCGAACCTTACAACCCCCCCTGTGGTCCAGCAGATGAGAGTACTTCAAGCAGATACATCCCTCTATACGTTCTGTAGATGTCCCGCACGTCCTACAAGTCTCATTGATGGTTGTTGACCCTTCATCTGTAACTTCCTTTCCTCCTCTCCTTAGAGCTTGACACCAGTTTGAAACGACTTACATAGGTAGCTTGACAGGTCTGAAAAGTGTTCTTAGTTGTTTCCAAACGGTTGAGGTGCCGAAGGTGAGATCTATGTGGAGGAGAGACGAGAGAAAATCAAATCCGCTTGCTGATCGCTTTTTGGTTCTCAAGTTGCACGAAGTGTCACTGATCGTTGTTCACGAGAACTTTGCGTGTGCCTCGATAGTCGACATCCGCTCTTCACTGCGAAAAGCAAAGCGGATCGTGAGCCGAGGATTGACCAGCTCAAACTTTCGCATCCGAGACTCTTTGACGCAGAGTCTTCTTGGCCATGTTCATGTAGTTAAGTTCCCCTCTGACACTCACTCTATCTCATCACTACGTCTATAAAGAAAGAGGAATGCATGTAAGGGATGGGGTTGTAATCGATTCAACTATTTATTTCTTTTCCTTTTCCTTTTGCTTTTCCTGTTCGGCCTCTTCTCGCTTCTTAGCCAAGATCTTACCTCCGAGCTATAATACGCAGATTGCGAGTGGTGTACGAAGGTGTGTATAAGAGGATGGGAGAGGTGGAGATCTTGATCAACTTTCGCTCATTTCGAAAAGAGAAATCGAGGAGAGAACTCACGTTTCGGATGTTAAGTTGAGCTCGTTCGATACCAAGCTTCTGAGCACGCTCGAAAGCGATCATCGCCTCATCCAATTCTCCGGTAGCTTCCAATACAGCTGCCAAGTTGTAGCAAACCTGAAAACCCAAGTCAACCAATCGAGCTGATCAGCTTCAGTTTCCAGACACAAGGAAGTCAGACGATTCAAGGTATCTAAGACTCACCTCTCCGTCGTCAGGGTTGATCATTAAAGCTTTCTGTAAGTGTTCGAGAGCTTTCTCCGGTCGAGGAGGTTTCGAAAGAATGTAAGCAGCTCCGAGGTTGGTGTGAGTGTCGGCGAGGATGATCTGGGCGGGAGTGAGTTCAGGTAGAGGTGCAGCAGGATCAGGAAGGGTAGGCTTGACTGAGGGGTCGGTAAGTTCGAGGGATTTTTCGAAGGATGCGATCGAGGGAGGAAGCTTTTGGAGTTGATATCTAACATCAATTTGGTGCAGACGGTTAGATCAGTATGATACGAGTGATATGGTCTTGGCGTCGAGCTTACTGAACTACACCGAGGTTGTAGTAAGCTGTTAAAGTAGAAAAAGCAGAAATTTAGCGAAGTTTTCGAAAGATGTCGTGAGCTTTTCTGTTAGCCTCACCGATGGCGGTAGCCTTGATATCGATACTCTTTTGGTAGTGAGCAGCAGCCTTCTCGAAGTCACCTTGCTCGAGGAAACGGGTTCCCTCGTCGAGAGCTTCTTGAGCTGAAACGGTTTGAGGATCGAAGGAGGAAGAAGTAGGGCTTGTCGGAGTGGCCATGACTGATGACAGGATACATTGAAGCAGAGTCAGCTTTACCGGAAGGAGGTTAAAGGATGGTAGAGAATGAATTAACTTTTTGATGAGGTAGAGAAGCTGGCAAAGGGAAGAACGGGCTTGGCGATCGAGCGAGCTAGAGTAGGTCGGGTAGCAGTAGCGGTAGATCTGAGTGCTTGAAGAGCTAGTCGGCGGATCATTCCCAGTGAATGGTGAGAAGCGAAAGAGATTTCAGATCAACTTGATTCGCTTCGTTTTGGGTTGATCTCTACCATTCACTTCAACTATCTTTATAATGTCTGCATTCAGATCAGTAGCAACTGGACTCCTCCGTCCTAGCACCCTCACCTCGGCCCGCGCTACTCCTACTCTTCGAACTCTCGCGAACCCAAACTCTCTCCGACTTCTCCAACAACGACGACAACTGTCAGATGAAGCTCGCAAAAAGATTGACGATGTAAGTCTCGAGCTCTCTTACCCTGCGACTGCCCTCGATCTCGCTTCTTCCTCCCGCTTCCTCGCCGCTGACCTCATCTCTCTCGTTCCCGATCTTTTCGCTCTTCTTCGAACAGGTTGTCAAGAAGAACGACCTAGTACTTTTCATGAAGGGAACTCCCGATCTACCCCAGTGCGGTTTCTCAAGAGCTGTTTGTCAAATTCTCGAAGTTCAAGGAGTTTCGCCAGAGAAGATTGTCGCTTTCAACTGTCTCGAAGATCAGGAATTGAGGGAAGGTATCAAGGAGTACTCGTGAGAATCTTTTAAATCCGTCTGAAGCGTCTCTCACTTGGAGCTGATAGGAATCTCCCATTCTTTTTATTCCCTCCTCGCGTTCGCCCTCCCTCTCTTTCTTGCTCTCACTCTCCCTCGACACTTCCAGTTCGTGGCCTACAATTCCTCAAGTCTACCTCCAAGGAGAGTTCGTCGGTGGATGCGATATCATGTTGCAAATGCACCAATCAGGAGAGTTAGAAAAGATGTTACTTGAGGCGAAATTGGTAGAAGCTGAACCTGGAGCAGAGGCATGAGTATGCGGAGAAAGAAATCGACATAGCTGTACAGCTCAGAGATGGTCAAAGATTCGGTAGAGACAGCAGACGGAGAGATTGGGAGAATCGCTAAAGCTCGTTTCACAAGGTACGTCGAACAGATCTACGCGAGTCAACATTGCTACAAAGGCGGGAGACGAAGAAACCGACGTAGAGCGGTGTTCTATCTGTCAGGTCAAGAATCAGTGTCACATACCGAATGCTTGAGCGAGAGACCGACAAACCGAAATGGTGGAATTCCGAAGATCAGAAGGGAGCATCTAGGACGAAGGACGAAACGAATCAGCTTTATTCGATTGCAAGTGTAGATTCGAACGTACTCACTATCGGACGAAGAATTCCGAGATCGTTCAAAGCCTCGAAGCCTTCGTAACAGATTGCATGGCGGATGCCTCGTTTCGACGGATCATCGACTATCGAGTCCTTCACTCGATTGCGACACTTTCTCACAGCAATTCTGACCGGTTTCCTAGAGTCAAACTTGACATCAAAAGGGTAAACTTTGAAAAGGAAAGTCGAAAGGTAATCCGTGAGAACGAATCGACCTTGATCGGTCTTATGTGAGTAGCTGTTGGGCAGAAAATGCAGTCAGCGTCATGATCATTGTTTTCAAAGGATTAGAGAATGCTTACAGAAGGAGCTGATCGACCAGGGCCCGTGCATCGCTTTCTTGTGTATTGAGCTCTTCAATCGACCAGCCTTGTCCGGCTACCAGGCCAGGTTTCTACGGTCAAACGATCGTCAGATCAAGGCAAGATGTATGATACTGCGTGATCACAAACCTTGTACTCGACCACTACGAGAGGAAGTCGAAGTGAAGGGTTCCCTTCGTCGGCCTGTGGAGATTCGACGAGCATCAAAACGTGATCAGGGAACGACACTGACACTCGAGACTATCAGTAACGTGAGACTGATTCTTATGCTAAACTGGAATAGCTCACGCTGATCGTCCTTTGAGAAAGCTGCCTGACTTGAAACTTCAATCCGTAAACGATCTAGATAGATAGGATCGATCATTCCTTCGAGCGCTCTTCGAACGGGGAGCACCACATTGACAAGGCAAGAGTCTCTGGGCCAAGGACCGAAGAGCGCCAGTCAGCAGAACATCAAGAGACTGAACGTGAAACAGCAAAGAAAAAGTAAAACTTGCGAGACATCTCCCTCGGTGTAAAGCGTTCTCTGCTCTTGAGGTATCGGAAGATACTCTGTAGATGATCTCGCAACACTTTGAAAATAAGATTCAAGCCTGAGCGTCGAATGCGACACAAGCCAAGGTTCCTTTTGAATCCGTCTCAAATGGAATCCGAGCTGCACTGCTGCTTTGTTCTTCACCGGCCCCCCAGAAGGATTTTTCCATGGGCACATCCGTAGAGGAGGACTGAGGAGCTTGAGTGTGGTGATAGCCGGAAAAACAGCGCCTTTAAAGAACGAATGTTTCCAGGGATGGACAATCTGCCACGGGTACACGATTCAGCCGTTACAGCTCGTAGTTTGATACTCAGGGAGTACTTACAGGTGCGACGAGCTCCCCAGGATATCGTTTCCCTAAAGCACGAGACACTCGTGTCGATGTAAAACTCCCTCTTGCTTTGACCAGAAATTCGCTAGGTGTCCGTACAGCGCCAGAATCGCTTGTTCCCGACTGTCTAGAGGTCTCGTTCTCGTATGAGTTCCGATCATGGGCTTGTCGAGGTCTCGGAACGAGAGAATAAGCGGTTGTGTGGGATTCGAGTTTGGTCTGGTGCATTCTTTTGTTGCTTCTGTTGGCGGTTTCGGTGTCACTCTATCGAAGTCAGACGACAGTAGAAGTGAAGGAGAAGTAGAAGAGCTGAATCAGCAGGCGGCGCGAGGTCCTCGCACGAGGCTCGAGTTTGTCGAGCCTCGTGCGGTGAGTGCTTGCGCTCGCTTTGCTCAACTTCGGTTGCTCCTACTCTTCTCAACGCTCTAAGAATCGACACTGATGTCCAAAAAGCTTACAGCAGAGTTCAGCGACATCGAGCAAGCTCGCGAACTCGCCCTACGTTCTCCTCTTCGTCGTGGCAGCCGACTCTCTTGGGTCGGTCCAACCAGATTCCCTTCGGCACTTCCTCCTGATGATTACCCACGCAACAATTCAGCATCTACTCATACTCCACGTCCAGCCTTCCACAACTTACTCGACTCGAGGGGACCAGCTCAGTCTTCGGGAAAATGGGAACTGCGCTTGGTGGAGCCTTTACAGGTCGGTGCGAACGCAGCAGGTCAATGGGGTCAAGTGTGGAGGGCATCAGTAATAGATGGATTGGGGAGAGTGACTTTGAACGGTGGAACGGTCGTAGTCAAATTGTACCAAGAGTCACTTTTCCCCGATCCTCTCGGTGAAGACGAGCCTGAATTAGACAGTTGGAGTAGATATACAGGTGCAAAGCTCGAAGAAAGAGTCTCGCGTTTACAGGTGAGCAGTCATTTTCTGTTTTTCCTTTTTCCGCGAAAATTGAAGCTGACTTTGCACGGACGCCAAGTCGAGCTCAATCTTTACAAGGGCGTGAGATACCTATCAACTATGGCTTCTACGTCTTTGAGCTACCAACAGGCGAAAAGGTGAACGGCGTCGTGTTGGAAGATCTAACTGAGATAGCGGAACCGATCGAGAGTTTTGTCGACTGGCTTCGCCGAAACGACAAGCTCACTATCGAAATGATATACGAGCTGGTATGAATATTTATCACAATCGACAGATCCAGAACTTATTGCTAACTCACGATTAGCGACATCGAAACAGGCAACGAAATGTTTTGCGATTCTCGAACGGATCAATGAACTCGACATCAGCATCACTCTACGTTCGAGCGATATCTTTATACTCGATAAAGAAGATAGATCAGAGCCCCAAATCGTAGTTCTCGACTTCTCAGGATCTCAGACTCGCGAAATCTGCGAACGAATCGTTTCCGCAACTCCTTCCCTCTTCAATGAGTACCCAAGTCAACATCATCCTCAGTTATGGAAAAGCTTTGATCACTATGCGATGTATGCTGAACTGTCAGTGACTATCGACGAGGAATTCAAGGGGTGGATCAGGCGGGAGAGAATGGAAAACCGATTGAAGCTCGTAATGGATAAATGGTTCTATAAGGTTCTGTGATCGCTTTTGTTGATGGGTTCGCTTACTACAGTGATATTATGCTTGCAGATGAGCTGATCAGGTTCAAAATTGAGACTTCTACAAGTGAAAGCTTGCTTCAAAACTTCGAGCATCGCTTGCGAAACCTACGAGACTCGTGTCTCCTCGTCTCAGCTCTCGTCACTTCGTGATCTCGGAACATCTGCGACGAATACTTGCTAGTGAGGCATTATGGCTCATCTCCAGACTATTTTCTATACACACATCATAGTAAACTCACAATTTCCTAATCGACCAGTACAACCGGGTCAAAAAAACCTTTGAATTTCTGACATCCAACAACTTTTTTTGAATTTCGATCAACTTCGGAACGCCTTATGCAGCTAGATGCGCGTCAAGAGATGGCTTACTCCACCTTCGAGCAGGCCACCGGAGCGCTGTCTAACTCCTCGAGCTCCTCCCCTTCCACCTCCTTCATCTCTTCCTCCTCCTCCATCGATCGTTTCAGCTCGCCAATTCGCTCTCCGTACCTCCCAGAAGCTCTCACCAGCTCGCCAAGACCCTTATCAATACCTCGGTCAAGTTCTACAACGACTTCCTCCCATTTCTCAACAACCTCGAACTTCTATTCGTTCTCGAGAACAACTCGAAAGCGAACTCGCAATATGGAGGAGATCGTGTGCAGTTGCTCATGCAGCACTGTTCGGACCTCTCAGAGCTCATCAAAGCAAGTTTCGCAACTCGGTAGTACGAGTCGTCGGACACACGATGAGATTGCTCCTCAGGTTGAATCACGTCACGGCAGCAAAGGAGTTGGACAGGGCATTCTTTACTCGGAAAGCGGTGCCAGAAGATCGAAGGTACAATCTAGCGGGAGCGAGATTAGTTTCGAGGGAGAAATCAGGAAAAGGAGGAGAGGGAGACGGAAAAGTGATGGTTCAATGGGACAAAACGAGTGGTTATGCAGTTGGGAAAGGACTAGGTCTGGAGCGAGGCGAATTGAGGATAGCGTGGATGCAATCTCTCGCAGTACGGTTGGAAGATCAAGATTTCACGCCAGCAGCAGCGAGAGAATTTCGAGAATTGTTGGACGAAATGCAAGATGTCAATCGGGCTCCAGCTCTCAACCCTCTCCTTCTCGCCTTTGTCGTACGCAAGCTAGAAGTGATCCGAGTTCGACTCCAAGGAGGAGGAAGATCGAAGAAGAGAGCCGGACGACATATTCAACGGATTCTCGAATCGATCAGGGATGCAGAGCTGGACGGACAGGAGAAGGTTTCTCTGGCATTGTTGGATGCAGCAGTGCAGAAGTTGGAGGACCAGGGAAACGGAGACATCGATTTGGGATTGTATCGGCAGGTCGAGACAGAAATCGAAAGATTGGTCGGAACTCTCGATGGACCCCTGAGCGAAGATCTCGAAGCCTTCAACGAGCTGCAAGAACGTTTACCCGATCCTGAGTCGATTGCACGACATTCGCACATCCTCTATCTCGCCATTCGTTTCCTCCTCTTTCGAGCCCGCCAATCCTCCGCTTCTTCGCAAACTTCCCAACAAATTTCTCCCGTTCATCCCGATACCCTCTCTTCCGCTTCTCAACTTTACCTCTTACTTCTTCGCCTTACTTCTTCCGTCTCATCATCACGAGAGCTCTCCCGACTCCGACAACGCCAATCTTCAGCACTTTATCGTCTCTTGTGGGCGCATCTAGGCGTTCTCGATGCCAATCCTTCCTCTTTACCGCTCTTCGATACCTCTGCAACCTCAAATGACCCGTCTGCTTCCCATTCTCACGACCTTTCTCTCGTTTCAGCAGCCTACGATCTCATCGACCTCACTCTCCAATCGACCTCATCTCTTACACCCCCTGCGCAAGGCTCTTTGCTACCTTCTCATCTCTCTCACGACCCTCGACTCATAGGTGTCTCGACCAAGTTCCATCGTAAAGCTCTCTACCTCCTATCGCTTCCTTCCTCTCCGAATCGCAGGGATTCCGAAACGCCTTTCCCTTCCTGGTCGACTTTCCAACGAGCGTTCGATCTCATCAATCGACAAAGATCTCACGACTCGAAATGTCTTCAACACGAACATGTGCAGAAATCTCGAGATGAATGGGAACTAGATTTGGTCGTTCAACCAGCTTTCGCTATTCATCTACTTCGAGCTACTTTACTCGGTGCTGGTCATTCGACTACTTCGATCCCTGAACAAGCACCAGTTGATGGAGAAGGTACCCCGATGACAAGGTTAGGAGAGTTGGTTGACATGATCACGAAATTGGAAAAATCGGGAATCGAGGGAGAAAGGAAACGAAGGATGGAACGAAAAGCTAGGAAACTATTCAAGAAGGCGGTGAACGTGGTCGTTGAGGATGAGTGGAAAGGAGAAGGAGCGAGGGTTTGGAAAGATCTGATCAAGAGTAAAGTCGAGAAATGGGCAGACGAGAAAGAACTTACTAGTCGTTTAGGTGAGCTCGATTCTCTCTATCTCGAGAACCTTGTGTATCTGTTCGGGAATTTATCGCTGACGAGTTTTGCTTGCGATCCGATGTACAGATTGAAACGACCTTTCCATCTCTTGCGAAATCGCAATTCACTCATCATCTTTTCCTCGTTTCTCGCACAAGCAACCTCCGCCGCACCTCGCAAACTGCAAATCGTAAATACCCTTCGAATCGAACCGGAACTGGACGAGTGCAGAGATTGTGTATATCGTTTTCATTTGTATTTAGTTTCGTTTTTTTATCTAGAAGTTCCCCCCAAAAGAAGGCAATGCAGCGCGCCAGTCTTCAACCTCTGCTCTCTTCCCAGACTGACAACGAGAGACAGGTGTATCTGAAAGAGGTGCGAGTTGCGAGATTGACTGAAATTGCGACGATAACGACGAAGAGGCAAAGACAAAGCAAAATAGATCCAAAAAAATAGATAAAAGATATTACGATAAAACACGAGGTATTGATCGATAGACAGGTAAAACCGTAGAGAGAACAGATAGATACATGGTTGGGTTCAACTCTTTCCAACGAAACGAAGAAATGCGATTTGAGTTGAGCAGAGTTTTGCGAAGGGGAAAATAGTCATTTTACTTCTATCGTTGACCATATTCGTTTCCTCCTCCTCCCGCTCCTCCAGGACCACTATACATCCTGTGATGTTGAGGTGCAGCTTGCAAGTGATTCTGCGTCGAAGGATGAGGTCCTTGTTGACCGTGCGCTGGTAGATACATTTCAGAAGAAGGGTGACCTTGATGAGAGTTTGGATGCATCATCATTTGAGGATCATCGACGTATTGCATCCGTTGATCTCCGTAAGGATCTTGTCCGTTGTTGAGAGAACGAGGAGCTGCAGAGGAGGGGTAAGGTTGTTGTTGAGGAGCTTGAAGGTAACGACGAGGAGGCTGAGGAGAAGACGAGGGAGAATGATGCGATTGGTGCAAATGTTGCTGTTGCGGGTGATGCGGATAAGGATCTAGAGGATGAGGAGGACGATTAGGGTTTGGCTAGAAACGAGCGAATCAGAGTAAAATCAGCAATCAAGACCTTTTGAAAACTTGGAAAGCGAAACAACTCACGACAGTGTGGGTGTACCCGAGGGCAGGTGGAGGAGGGTAGTTCGAAGGAGGTCCATACTGCGAATTGTTTCCGTTGTTATTGTTCATTGAGGATCGTTCCATCATATCGTTGTAATTGTTCGCGCTTTGCAGAACTGAAGGGGGATCTCGTTGACCGTTCGGACCCGGAGGATAACCTGGAGAAGGTGGATAGTCTCGCATTTGGTGACCAGGAGAAGGCAGAGGAGGTTGATTCAAAGGGTGAACGTGGTGAGGAGAAGGCGGTATCGGAAGTCCGTCGAGAGTAGCATGAATTCCTGGTGTCGGTGGAAGACTGCTGGTGCTCACGCTAGAAGAGGGAGGTACGATAGGTGCAGGTTTCTTTGCTCGGGGTCTCTGTTGTTTCGTGCGGAGAGCTATTTGACCACCGTGGATAGGAGAGTTTGCTTCGAAAGGTCGCTTTTGAGCAGAAGGTGGAAGAGGGAGGAGAGGGCCATCTGGAGGAGGAGAGATAAAGTCGCTATCTCCTTCGTTGGGATCTACAGCCTGTAGAGAGAAAGGAAGAGATAGAGATTAGTCGAGGTTGGGAAAAAAGGAGATGAGACAACAAATTAAAAAACGTACGAGACACTTCTGGATGAGCCGTTGGCCTTCGCTCGGTTGTCCGTTTTCCCCAGCTCCGACGAGAGGTTGGAACTTTGTCGTAGTGAAAGTATAGACCTGCGGAAGATGCGCGGAGTTTAGCACGAAATTGAATAAAACTCAAACTCTTCGCAAGAACCGGAATTTGCCTACAATTCCAGTTTCCGAAACGACAAGAAGCAGAACTTGGGTACCAGTGAGTGTAGCCAACTCGTAAGCCTACGAGTGTAAACATGAAAGTCAGCGAGTGATTCAAGATAGCTTGAGAGGAAGTTTACTTTTTTCATGATTCCTGCCTTTCTTTTCGAGAACGTGATATGCCTCTTCTCCTTCTTCTGAATGTACTCGATCTCAATCTTTCTTCGACCTTTCTCATCCGTCGTTCCTCCATTACCTTCAGCTCCCGATCCCTTCCCGTTCTTCGCACTAGGAGCACCTCGTCTCTTCTTTCTAGGACTTGCACCATCCTCATCGTCGTCGTCGTCGTCTGAAGCTGCATTCGGGTCGAAGGGAATGATGGGGGGAGGGAAGATCTGTTGTCGAGAAGGCTGTGATGTTGAAGCTCCACCAGAACTGAGAGTAGCTTCGATGCCGACGGGGAGGGAAGGAAGGAGCGAAGACGACGAAGAAGACTGGTACGAGGTTGAAGTTGAAGAGGAAGCGCTGTGATGAGGATGGCCGGGATGAGGAGGAAAAGTTGAAGACAGAGGAGAAGGAGAGGGTAGAGGAGGACCTGACGAAGTTGTCTGCTGTTGCTGTTGATGTTGAGGCAGTGACGGCGGTGCGCTGTTACTACCCGAAGATGAAGATTGATCCATCCCAGTCGTATCTTGGTAACTTCTATAGATGGAAAGGAAAGGTCTTGCAAGCTGGGCGATTGTGTTTTGGCGCGAGGCGGGGGTTTGTGTAGAAGCTGCCCGGTTGTCGAGACGCGTCTTTGATCGTGTTTTGTTTGCTCTTTCCTGATTCTGGGTGAGAGGTAGGTAGCGAGGGGAGAGACCTTGAGAAAGTAAGAAAGCGGAAGGTTCAACTCGAAGAGGAGGGAGAAAAGGTCGAACAAGGGAAAGGGTGCGTCGGGTACGAGGGGGGCGGGTTTCGAGAGAGGAAAGTGAAAACAGAGAGCGTTATAGTCGGTATTGGCTCCTATTCCCCTCCAGGGAAGTCGAGGGAAAGATAGAGTTTGGGGAAATCTGACGAAAGATTCTTTCTTTCGGTTCACCTTTCGACTTGCTCCTTTGGGCCGTGTCAGCTTCTATTACTCGAGCTCTCCGTTGCTACAGTCGTTCTTCCCGTTCAGCCTCTTTTGAGCGGTTTGAGACGACCTGCCTTCCTTTCAACCGGGGGAGGCTTGAGTTGGTAACTAACTGGTATTTCCCGCTTCCCTGATCGACGAAACTTGGTCACAAGACACACCTAGATACGAGAAGCTCGAATGTTGAAGCGATCAAGGTGGACGAATGAGAAGTGTTGAAAGATTAAGATGAGAAAAATAAGAGTGGGAAAAGCAAATTCAATAATCGATCGTCTCTCGACCACGGTGACCTACTATTCTCTTTCTTTCTCGCAAGCCATTATTAACGACGAAGCTACTGGTAGTCGCAAATCCTGACGAGAGAAACTAGCAAGGGTCGGTCGTCGATGTTCGGCTTCATTTTTCTCATTTTTCTTTCTCAAAGCTTTCTCACATTCTGCGTCGTCGTTGAGAAGCTTTCGTGAGAAGAGAAGTCCTCGACGAGGTACTGCAGCTGTTCCGCAGGAACCGAACGATAGACCTAAACAGGTAATACTACCGCAAAAGGAAAAAGAATAGAATCCTGAGAAAGGAAGGTCGTAGAGGAGAAAATCGCAAGCCTCGCCTCTTCTTTCTTCTTCTCTCTCTCTCTCCCTTCCCTTCTTCCTTCTCATCTTTGACAGCTTAGTAGAGTGTGTAATTAATCTATTCCGAAACAACGAACCACCTGAACAAGCTCAACCGAATCCACTCGATTTCTCAACTTGTATCGTCAACTCGTCGAGTCCTCCGATATTACTCTTCAGCGTCTTTCGTACCCTCGCCGTAACTTTGTCAATGTTTGCGAAGTGTTCGGGAGCCCGCGAGTGGTCGAAAACGGAAGAAGGCGAAGGTGAGAGCTGAACGCAGATTGAACCGACAACGGACGCGGGATCTTTTTGCCAGAATCGAGGTCGAGTGAAAGATGCCACACCTTCGATTCGGTGCACCTACTCACGCATAGTCGAGTCAGCTTCCAGCAGAGTGAGTCGTGGATAGAGAGGAGCATTGACTCACAGCTGTCAAAGCTTTTCTCACTTCGGCTTCTTTCTCTTCTCCTAGATCCAACACTAGTAGCTGTCCAGAATCGACTACGAGAGGTACAACACTAGCGAAAATGAGTACTGCGATGAAGATTGACGCGAGAGGATCGAATCCGGTCCAACCGTAGCGATTGATGAGAAGAGTTGAAATAATGACTCCGACAGACCCAAGCGTGTCGGCCATAACATGCTGTGTGGTGTTTGAGAGTAAGCTCGATTGATGGAGAACGAAGCGAGCTCGCAACTAGGGAATAGACTTACGAGGAAAACTCCTTTCATGTTGTGACTGTGACCTGAATGAGCTGCCGGATCGTCTCCATCTCCGTCTTCCTCCTCGTCGCTCTCGTGGTGACAATCTGGGCCTCCTCCGTGTGCATTCCCGTCTCCGGGTGTAGAATGTGAATGCGAATTCGCGTGAGAATGGGACGAGTGAGAATGAGTTGGTGTCGAATGGGAGTGCGACGGTTTCGAAGGAGAAGATGCTGGCGTATGAGAATGGCCGTTATGCTAGGTGATGGCGAAGTGAGCGTCAGCTGCATGCAGAGTCGAGATTAGCAGCCGAAAGAGAAGAAAGAGTGACCGACCGAATGTCCGTTGTGAGATTTCTCGTCTTCTTTCTCGTTTGTCAGAAATGGTGTTGAATTCGATCGCACGGGTGCCTATCAGCTCAAAAGGATCAGTATCACTGCTAATCGTGAAGGAGAAAACGCCTCTCACATGACTGTGTCCGTGACCTGAATGACCTCCTCCTCCTCCTCCGTGAGAATGACCATGATGGCCGTGACCCGTCGCCACCATTCCTACTAGATTCACTGCCAATCCTACAGCACTGACGGTCAAAAGTTGTCCAGTATTCATTTCTGGAGGATCGATCAACCTCTGAATAGCTTCGAAAACGATGAAAATCGAAATGAGGCAAAGGAAGAGACCATTCGCGAATCCTGATAGAGTTTCGACACGAGAGTATCTATTGAATGATGTAACCGTTAGTGATCGAGGCGACCGGGACAGTCGAAAACCCGAAAGACTCACCCATAGGTGAAAACTTCGTTCGAAGGCCAATTTGCCATGACACTCGCAAATAATCCCATCGCGAGAGCGAGACAATCGAAGAACATGTGAATCGC
The DNA here is from genome assembly GCA_010758995.1 of Sporobolomyces pararoseus. Taxonomy (NCBI): domain Eukaryota; kingdom Fungi; phylum Basidiomycota; class Microbotryomycetes; order Sporidiobolales; family Sporidiobolaceae; genus Sporobolomyces; species Sporobolomyces pararoseus. Next base: position 217,566 of record RSDY01000004.1, on the reverse strand, counting down.
TAGAGATAAAGAATCTAGAATCAGCTCTAGAGACTAGCTCGAAGCAGGAGAGGAAAGAAGCTGACAATCTGAGATCAGTCCTAGCGAATTCGTCCAAATACCGTATGCCATTTGGACAAACATGAACGCCAAGTTCAGGCACAAAAAGTAATAGATCCTTCTCGATTCTGCAGATGCGAGAATAGTCTTGATAGTTGCTCGGAAGTGTCGGTAGAAAGTTGCGAGTCGAGTGAGAAACGGTGGAGGTGAAGATGAACCAGTTGCGAGACTCGAAGAAACTGCGACTGAAGAAGATCGAGGATCCGTTGAAGAGATATGTGAGATACCTGTTTCGAGCGACGAGGTGGAGTCAGTCATATTCCAAGCTCAAGAATCGATTTCGATCTAGCTCACCGTTCCAAGCTATAAATGCTACAGCTCCTTCTCCCCAATTGATGCCGTGACCGAACCCGACATATCCAACGAAAGCTGCGCTGAGGACTGTGAGGGGCCACCCAGAGCTGACTAACCGTGAAGAAGGGAAATGAGAGAGAAGAGTTTTAGCGAGGACGGGATCGATGACGACGAAAGACAGTCCGAGGAGAGCGGCAGAGGGAAGATTGAGAGAGAGAGATGATTCAGGTGCCTGGAAGGGAGAAGATGCTGTATTCTGGGCGATAAATTTTGATGAGGTGGTTGACTGCGAAAGGAGAGAGCAAAAAAATCAGGCCTCAGTCTCCTGATTAGCGTAGGTATCGACTCACAAAAGCTTTGTGCACGAGGCTGATTCCGATCGCTACAAATGAGGAGACGACGACGCCGTTTGCGTGCATCTTCGACTTGACTTGCTCGTCACCCAACTGCGATGCTAGAATCTCGCTTCGTTGGCCGCAAAGAAGCAGGTGAAGCAGGAGGAAGAGGTATCCACGTCGGGGCACATTTCCACCTGAAGAGAACGAGAGATCGCGAATTGTGAGCTCGAGAGTGAAAATGAGAAAGGTGCTGAAACGCGTTACGGACCTGACAATGTTGAATCGGCAAAGTACGAGACAACGACCATAGCGAGAGTGATAAAGAGAGCGTTGCTGCTACCAACTGCTTTCTTGCTACTTGTGCGAGCGAGGAAAGGGAGTCCACGAGCCCACAAAGGAGCAAATGAGGTTAATAAAATGAACCTGCGGAATCGAATCGAAGAATCAGCGGCAACTCGAAAGATTGATAAGTAGGCGGAGTGGCAATTTACCGTAATGTACTGAGTCGATAAACAGCGAATAAAGCGAATAATGTTTCGAAAGCGAAAAGTACAGGATAAAGTAAACTTGGAGAGCTCTGCGAGGACCACGATACGAGCATTAGTCAGCTTTGGTCGCTCATTGATTTCCCTCAGCGCCGTGTACGCACGCGACGAGCAGCGCAAAGGCACGTACAGGACTCTATCCGAGTTCACAGAGAGAAACGAAACTCACAGCTCTCTTTTTTGCTCCTCTCGGAGGTTCCCACCATTTCTCCCACAGTGACAAACCAGCTCCTCCGACCAAGGTCACTATCGTATTGAGCGTCCAAATTGAGTAGCCTTGCGAGAGAAGCCAATCTCGTGAAATGTGGAGCGAGAGAGCGAGAAGGGATTTTGAGAGCAGTATCGAGAACAGCAGATCGGACGGCACGGATCCGGAAGAGCTACTGGTAGCTCCAAAGGTCAGCCTACAACTCAGAGGGCCGGAGAGAGTGAAGAGATGTAACTCACTTCAACCGAAGTTGAGGTCCTAGGGAAGTGAGAGAGACCCTGCCTGACCGCCTTGGGTCATACGCCTCTACATATCCACCTTTACTCATATCCCTACCAAGCGCGTCTCCCTTTCACTAGTGAGGTGGACGAATGGGAGCTAAGGTTGATCGTCAACTGAGCGGTACTCCTCTTCTTGTGTTGTTTTTTCAGTACCTTCGGTGTCTGTACAGGTATGTTCTTGCTTCGGGAAGAAGAGTGTAGTTGAGACGCGTTGGGGATAGTCAAGAGAAAAGTGATTGAACTTCGCGAGCGCTCTCGCAATGTTTCCGAGAACGAAATAAAGTTTTCCAGAACAAGGTTGAAAGCAAGTGTAGACTAGTAAGACAGTAATGTATAGAGAAATGACGAAGGGAGAGATAAATAGCGTTAAAAAACTAAAAGAAAGAGGAAGAAGTTTGCTTTCGCAAGGGAGTTGCTGGAGATTCTGCAGCCATGTCGATAGCTTCTGCGTCAAAGGTACGCTTCGCACCGAGGTTACTACGAGATAGAACATCGATTCAGCTCAGATAAGGAGGGAGAGAGAGATGCGCTGAGAAAGAGGCTTACCGCTTCTTCTTTCCAGATTTACTACCAGATGCAATGATCAAACTCTTCTCCTCGTCGTAACCTCCGAACTCGTCGGCATCTCGGGAAGGACCATCATCCGTCTTGGTAGGTACGAAGTTCTCCTTCTCATATTGCTTGGGAGTTTCTTGAGCTTGAGGCCAACCCGATTTGATCGTCGGACGAGGAGGGGATACCTCATCTTCGTCAGCTTCCGGTGCTTCATCTTCGTCTTCTTCTTCTTGTTCCTCCTCTTCTGATTCCCCTTCCTCTGCGTCGTCAGATCCATCTCGATGATCCTCACTCGCTGCCGATGTATTGATGTAGCTACCACTCAAATCTTCAACATCTTCTCCGTCTTTCGTGACCCAACTCAATTCTCCAACAGTACCTTCCTCTCTACTGAGTTCCGACTCAGTGTTGATGGTCCGGGAGAACTTGATCTCAGCTTCGGTGTCCATCGCAAAGCTTGTCTCGACTTCTTGTTCGTCACTCGCGACGGACTCGTCTCGTGAGAGTTCTGAATCGGCTTCTTCGTCAGATGCCTCAGGTTCCTCGTCGTAATCACGAGATCCCTCGGGATCAGTTGCTTGAGTGCTGGGAGAATCGAGAGTGCGGGATAGAGGGCGGGGAGAAGTGATTTTGAGGTGAACATTTACTCGAGCGGCGAGAGGTGACATCGAGTCCTGCTTCGGACGAGAGAGAGAAGGTCAGCGGAGCTTCGAACAGAAAATAGAAGTCGTTTGCGACCCACTCTACCTTGGTCCCTCTGATCTGCGAGTAACATTTTCTCAACTTCTCCAGACTCCCCCTCTTCTGCTTCCTCCTCTTCACCTTCTTCCGAGTTTCGTGTATCCTCTCTCTCAGTATCATCACCTTCCTCTAACTGATTCTCGTCAGAGTCGTCGTAGCTAGGAGATAGAGTGAGGTCAGAAGAAGGGCTGAGAGGAGAAACCCCTCGTCGAGGAGTTTTGGCAGCTTGCAAACGAGTGAGAATATCGAGCTTGGCGTTCATTCGGAGTTCAGATTCGATGGCCTGAATATGGAGCGGATTAGTAACGAACAAGGGTAAAGATAGGATAAACGCGAAACTCACCTCTTCTCGAAGTCGTTCTTGGTACTTTCTCTCCATCTCGAGCATCTTCATCTCGTATTCTCGAACTGTACGAGCACGAGCAGTTGACTCTGCGAGAAGAGTAGCCATCTGTGACTCGTAAAGCTAGATAGTCGAAGCCGAGTTTGGTCAGTCGAATATTCAGCCGAATATTAGAGAGGAAAAAACACTTACAGCAGTGCGAAGAGTGCTCAATTCATCGAGGAGAGCATTGACAAACTCGTCTTCTTCAGCATCATCATCTTCCTCAACGTCCTCTTCTGCACCGGGAAGTGTAGAGACAGATCAATCACGAGCGAAAGAAGAAAGAATGGAGAAACAGAAAGCGAACTCACCCTCGTAAATAACCTCTTCTTCCTCAGCACCTTCAGCGAGAGATACTCTGACTAACCTCGGTTCAGACTTTTTCATGACAGGTTCCTCTTCGACTAAAGGAGGTTGAAGGAGAGTTGGAATGGCGAGAAGAGAAGTGTCTTTCTTGACCGTCATGACTCCTTTCGCGACAGCCGAAAACTTCATGACGTGAGTGTTCTCATCGTATCCAGTCTCGTAAGGATTGACGTTGACAATCATGACCTAAATTTATTCAGAAAGCGTGAGCTAGATCGAGGATCAAAATGGAGGGAGAAACTTACAGCTTTGCCATCTCCGATAAAGAAAGATTGAAACATTTCGGTGAGCTTGCTATGACGGAAAGGTACGATTGCGGGCTAGAGAAGATGGATCAGATCAGAGCTCATTGAATTTGAGGAGGAAGAGCGTAGAAGAATAATCTCACCTTTCTTCCTTTCTCTCGTTCTTGGTTCTTCCTCAATACTTCCATACATTGTCCCAAGACCATCAAACTTTTGTTAATGTTTCCAGCTTCTTTCAATCGGTCTCCAGTCGTTTGAGTGTTGACAACTCGTTCACTTCCTGCCAAATCGACGATACTGAATTTGCTGTTTCTCTCTGGCAAGCCTGAAGATGGGTTCCGAGGAGTCCGGTGTACTTTGATAGTGAAGATCGAGTGAGAACGAGACGAGACACGATTCGCGAGAGTTGAGAACACTCGTCGGTTCGCTTGACCTCGAGAAAGGACCGATTGAGCTTCCTGAAAGACGGAAGATTGTAGAGTTAGTTGAGAGTGCCGTTGAACAGAAAGGCGAGGAGTGGCTTACTTCAGCGCTGTGAACTCTGATTTCTTTCATTCCAGCAACGACCTTGAAGTTTTGACCCATTGTCGCTGAAGAACCTGGAGCAGCTTTGTCTGCCTTCAAGCTCAAAGCGCTTCGTTTGACAGTTGGGAATTTGAACAAGTTCTTGGCACCTTGTGAAAAGCCTGAGAACATTCCCCCGCCAGCGTGAGTCGAGCTAACGGAAGAAGTAGAGGGAGCTGGAGCTGGAATAGGGGATTCGAGGAGGTCGTAGATCTTTTCGTTGTAAATCTCCGAGTCTACACCAGCAAATTCGTGAGGTCAGTGACTTGCAAAGGGGTACAAGCGAAGAGAACGAGCTTACAAGAAACCCAAATCGAGTATTCATAGTTCTCGTCAACATTTACAACTAAGCGGAATGCAAGGATCGATTAGCTAAGTGTGTAAGGAGATCTGCACAAAAGGAATGGACTTACTATCCGGCAAATTACTCATTGGTAAGCTCTCTTTGATACCTAATCCCCTCGCTCCAGGTTTCTTCCCAATCGGAGTAGCTTCATTCGAACTACTTGCGTAACCATGCGATCGACCGAAATCATCCTAGTGTAGATGGAGTTTGAGTAACGAATCCCTCTGAAAAGAAAAGGGAGTTTAGGAACTCACTTTAGGTTCTTTCCCTTTCAAACTCCTCCAAACGACGTCCATCACTCTCGGTAACAATCCAGCTTCATCTCCCGCACCACCTTGTACAGTATAAGTCTTGCCACTTCCAGAAGGACCATAAGCGAACAATAAACAGTTCTCTCCGTTCTGGAGGAAATCTTCTACGAGAGGTAAAGTGGTTGAACGGAAGAAATCCGATTGAGAACTTGAAGAGTCGGAGAGGGGAGGGAACTCTGGTGAGGTAGGAGAGGTCGAAGAGGAGGCGGGAAAGACGGAAGTGAATTTGTAGTAGGTACCGAAAGTTGAGGGATCTGGACCTTGAGGTAGAGCGAGGAGATCTTCTGGAGTGCCAGATGGGTGAGAAGAAGGGTTCAGGTTGAGATTTGATGATCGGAGGAGAGCGTTTGAGAAGAGAGAAGACGAAGAAGAGGAAGGGTTGAGTCGATGATCCTGCGAAAAATAGAAAATTCTCAGCTTCGAATTCGAATGAAAACGAAAGAAATCACTTACTGAGGGAGGCACCATCAGGACTTGATCGCCACCGATAATCTGCATGTAACTTTCGGCAGGAACTCCAGCTGGAGGGGGTCTGATCCTCAGGTAAGCCTGCTCGAAAACGAAACCGAGTTAGCTCGGAAAATCGAAATCTATACGAACGGCTTTCCTCACCTTGATTGGTTCTCTAGGACCATCGTAGGCTGCGACTATACTTTCTCTGTAATTGGCTGGAGTGCTAGGGACTGGAATTGATGATCTAGCAGGTGTTTGAGGAGTCGGAGTTGGTCGAATACTATCTCGACTCGTCATCTTCCTTAATAAACCTCCTGGTCCACTCCTAGCTTTCGGAACAGCCAATGAAGTCCTTTTGCCATTCGTGGCGGTTCCAGTAGTGGTTGAAGAAGGAGGACTCGAAATGTTGTTTCTTGTTGAAGTCCATAACGGTTTCGATTGAACTGTACTCGCTCGTGCTGGGTTGGCAGACGCGCGCGAAGTAGGTCTAGAAGGGGGGTTTGAATCTGACAAAGGTGTCGCAGCTCGACTGGAGCGAGTTGTCCGCCTGACAGGTTGAATTGTTGATTCACGTTCAGAAGGGTTCAGTGTAGAGGTTGTTCGGGTCGTGCGGGTCGAAGGAGCGCTAGTGGACGCTGCTGTAGAGCTTCTCGTTGTTCTAGATGGCCGTGAAGCCATTGTCGATGAGACTGGCGAGAGGAGAAACGAGAGAACTGCAGCGAGGGAGAAACAATTGAATTTTCATCGATATCTGCCTCGCTTCTTGCGGTCAGCTGTGGACACGATTCTATATCTGATAAGCAGAGGGATCTTCTCCAGCAAAACAAAAATGAGGAAACAGTTTTGCGAAAACGAAAAAAAAGCTCTCTCGTTCTTCGCAGGCTCGCAAGTCTCAACATCCTCTCAATGACACAGCTCTTGTGTTCTGTACTAGGATCTCATGATAACAACAACACCAGCAAAGTATCTCATCTGTCGAGTGAAAACTCTATTCCTCCCACTCGACCATTACTCTCTCTTCCCTCCAACTCTCTTTATCCTTGTTGTTCCCCTTGCCACCTTCCACACATTCGGCACCACAAGCAAACACCCAAACTGTAGCCCAATCCAATCCTTCTTCTTTCTCTCCTTTCTTCTCTTTTCCTCCACCTCCGTAGGCTGAAGTTCCATTCAAACCTTCTGTTCGATTCAGAACCGAGATCAAATTAGGCATCAATTGGTACTCGAATACTGAACGTTGGTGACATGATCGACAAGTAGGTAATCGAGAGGGGTTGAAAGTGCCGAGTTCATCAGAGGAAGATGAAGGAGGATAGAGAGTTTTGTAAGCGGTTGAAGAAGCTGAGAATGCTAGAGGTTGAGAATTGTGATCGTATCTATCGAGAGAGACCGACGTTAGTCTCTCAGAATCAGTGTCTCTACCGCTCGTGTGTGTATGAGGGAGAAAGAACGCTCACCGAACGATTTGTAAACCTTCCCTTGAAACTCTCTCTTGAAACCTCAAGAAGACCTGATCAACTCCTTTAACCCTCTGTACCTCGTATCCTTCTCCTACACCAGCTCCCCCAGTACTTCCCCCAGGTTTGTTTCCAGATCCATCTGGACGACCTTTCCCACCTCCTGAACCTTTTTTAGTTCTACCTCCAGATCCTTTCCCTTCTTTTCGATGATCGTACCTATCTTCTTCCACATCTTCCTCGTTCAAGGACGTTGTAGGAGTATCAGAGAGCGATAGAGAAGACATTGGAGGTAAAGATTTTGAAGAGATTTTGGGAGAGGAAGGTTCGTAGGAAGTTGTGATGTATTGAGATGGGTACGAAGGACCTGAACTCCAGGTTGAAGCCACTTCGCCAGACGAAGGTGACTCTTCTGCTGTAGGTTCATCTATGAGAGTGGATGGCGCTGCAGGAGTTGGTGCGAAGGGATTGAGAGAGGAAGAAGTCGAAGGTGCGAAAGGATTCGAAGAAGAAGGTGCTGAAGGAGGTGCGGCGAAAGGGTTCGATGCAGCGAAAGGATTCGACGTCGCAGAAGGAATAGACGTCGTTCCTCCACCTCCAAAGACAAGTCCTCCTAAATCGACCGCGACAGGTTTAGGTTGATTCTCTTTCTTCTCTTCTTCGATCCTAGCTTTCTCTTCCGGTGAATCTTTCCATAGTCGGTTCGCCCTGAAAGCACGAACACTGCCTTCTTTTTTACGACAGGTCGTTCTCGGACAAGCGAAGACGTAAAGGACTCGCTCGAGGGAGGAAGATTCGAGGGGACAATAGATTTGAGTGAGTAGAGGCATAAAGTTTTGACAGGCTTGACAAGTTGTCGAAGCTGCTTGATCAGGAGCTTGTGCAAGTGGGAATGACTACGACAATGTCCAGCACGAGAAGAAGGAGGGAGGATTCACTTTCTGTTTTACAACTAACACGGGAAGAGAAACTACTGTAAGAACTAATGAAACGACGTTTGAGACGTACAGGTATTCCACCGATCCTGCTCACTCTCCAGTCTAGTGATTCTTGTCCTCCTAGACCTAAGAAACCATCTGCGAATCCCAAAATTGTTGCATCGCTCGATGAAGCCCAAGTCGAACTGCTTGATTGACTGTAGTCGTCTTCGTCGTCTGAGAGAGTAGCTGGATCGTATCCGGACTTGTCTGTGTTCGCTACGAAGTTGGTTTGAGGTGCTGGCATGAGAGTTGAGGATGAATCTAAACATCGGGATGAAGAGAAAAAAGAGGTCAGTTTCAAACTTCTTCTCAAGTCTCGGTATTGTTTGAGTTCGTGCGGGAGGGTAAGAGCCAGTAGAGGTTATGTGAAAGGATCAGCGGTAAAAAATTAGGTAGCCTAGAGAGTATCTAGCAAGACACTGGGAGGGATTCCTTCTTAGGGGAACCGCCATCCTCCCAGCTCAGACTCGTCATCTAGAATCAGTTGTCATCCCACCTTTCCATAACCTGGACCCGACTCTCTTCCTAGGTACAAAGTTGAGGAAACTTACGAAAAGTTGTTGGAGAAAGTGAAGAGAAGAGAGGAGAAAAGCGGATCAACTTTTTCGAGTGGTTTCTCGTCGTTTCATGTTGAAAATCGTCTGCGAAACCTAGCTAGTAGTTTACTCCATCGCATCAAAGCTAAGCGAGCCAAATCTACCAGGGTAATTTCAGGAGACAAACCAAGAAATTCAGGAAATTCGCTGCCTTTTCAAACTCTCCCTCAACTCTTCGATCACTCTCTCACAACAACTTCACGCGACCGGCTCGCCTGAGATCATCAGTAGCAGACTCAAGCACTCGCTTCCGTGCAGCCTACCTCGCTACCATTGACTAGCCTAAACACCTCTCAGGACGCGTCTTCACGCGACTTCAGCTTTCTCTCTCCAGCAGCCGCAAGCTGTACAAAGGAAGGAAGGGAAACAACTTGTGAGCTCTATTCTGTTACACCAGAGCTTCTTTGAGCAATCTAATACGAATTATACTCTCTGTTTCTGTAGAAATGTTCATTCCTTCTTACCTGTACCGATCAGCTTACGATCTGATCCTCGACCGCACTCGAGGTAGAAGTTCTTGCAGTACTTACTTGTTGGTGGCACCTGAGGTAGATGCACTTTGTGCAGCTAGGTTACTTTCGAGTTTATTGAAAACTGATGATGTTCAACATTTAACGATTCCGGTCGGAAGTTGGGCGGAATTGGATTTGGAAGCTAGGAAACTGAGGGAATTGGATGATGGTGATGTGAGTCTCTTTTCTGTTTCGACACGAGAACTTGAAGGATGAACGACATCGAGAATCGAGCTGATTTTCTATTCTCCGAATGATCAGGTGCGTAACTTGATTCTGATAGGTTTCGGAGCTTCAGCAGATCTCTATTCTCTCTTCGCTCCCCTCTCAGAAGATGGTTTGCAAGAGGATGAAGAAGAATCGACTAGTTTACAGTTCTCTCACGAAACAATGATTCACGTTCTCGACGCTCATAGACCTGTCAACCTGAGAAACTTGTTTGAACACGCTCCTTACACCGAAGAGTACTTTAAAAACTCGAAGGCGAGATTGGCAGCCGGTGGAAGAGCAGATAAAGGGAAATTGGTGATGAGGGATGAGTTCAGTGTAGTCGTTTGGAACGAGGTCAGACCGAGAGCGGAAGAAGATCAAGCTTACGCGAGGGAACTAGAAGCTTGGAGAGCTTTAGAGGTAAGTAACTAGTTTTTTCGGCCTCGAAGTTCGGGTGAAAGCTACTCCTCGAAACGAAACAAAACTGACTCGAGCTTTGTTTTCATACTCGGATAGTTTGAACCAGATTCTGATTCGGACGATTCGGAAGAAGAAGAAGATCCACCAACAGAGACTGAAGATGAAGATGGAGAAGGTACAACACAGGGAGGTTCGAGACGGAAACGACGGAGAACAAATTCGGTTAGTCTCAAATCTGTCGGATTGTCACTAATTTTTTACTTACTCGAAACTTTGTTTGTGATGAAAGCCGAGTGGATTAACAAGTAAACAACGACACAAGTATCGAGAAATTTTGGCAAAGTACGAACAAAGAGGAACAGAGTTTTCACAAAGTGTTGCTGGAATGGTTTACGCTTTGACGGAGGCTATAGGTCGTTCGGATCCAGATGCACTCTGGTGAGCGTTTCCTCGAATCTTCTTCTTCGCACGACGAGCCTCACAGGTGAACTGATCCTCTTTGCGAGTTTTTCAGGTTCGCGATTCTAGGTTTGACACATCAATTCATGTCCTCAATAATTGAGCATTCCGATTACCACGGTAGCGTTCGAGCTTACACCGATCAAGCTGCAATCTTTTCTCCGAACGCTATTTCAACTGGAGATGTTTCAACCAGTTTTCCAGCTACCTCGGCTCAAGATCGTTCGATTCGACCAAATATGGAGTGGAGATTCTGTTTGTTCAGACATTGGACTCTGTGGGATGCCATGATCAACTCTAGTTACATTGGAGGTAAATTCGCTTTGTGGACAGATAGAGGGAATGGGAATTTGACAGCTTTGTTGGCGAAAATTGGGTGAGCTCTCAATCTTCTTCCCCCTTCGCTGCTCGTCACATACTCATCGATCTGTTCTCTCGGGTGTATCAGTCTGTCATTAGCGGAAATTTCAGAAGACTACATCAACATGTCATTGGATTCTAAACAAACTCTCGCTTCAAAAATGCAAGAACAAACTCCAGCTCACTCTCTGTACGATCTCGCCTACCCCTCTTTCATTCGCAAAGATGGATACAAGATGGATTTGTCGGCATCAGATTACGTCGATGTGATTTCTTCGATTTTAGAAGCTGGAACTGGAGTTAGATTGAATTTCGAACAAGTTAGAACTAGGAAAGGTGCTTTGGCAGCTTTGTACGCTAGGAACAGAGGTGGAATGGTAGGTCAACATGATGCAGCTACCCAGAACAACGGGAGGGAAGTTTGGGAGCCTAAATCGAGGTTGGGAAGAGACGACGAAGGGAAAGAGAATCGGAGACCTGGTGAAGATGGGAACGCTAGAACGGAAGAAGAGGAAGAAGAAGGTATGACGGAGAAACAGAAGAGGGAAAGGAGGGAAGAGAAGGAGAGAGATTGGAGAAAGAAGAATTTTTGGTTGGCTTGGGACGCTCTAGAACCAACCGAGTGAGTTGATTTCTCTGTTTTTCCCCTTTAGAAGCTCTCTAACCACCGTATCGACCTGTCTAGCACTCGCCTGCTACGAGATGCACTCGAACTATCGATGGCTCTCAACACTTCAGTCGTTTCAACCGGAATGTTCCTCCTCGATCGCAATAACAAGCAAGTTATCAAAACTCTCACCGGATACCGACTCGCAGTTCTCCATACCGGTCCCGATCTCGACGTCTTTCAGCATCCCGGTACTCTGCATCGACTCGCCAATTGGTTGGTCGACGAAGTTCGGATCGCTTCTGAACAAAGTGGTAAACACAAGAACTTGCCAGTAGTCGTCGCAGCTCTCAACGAAAAGAGTGACAAATACCTCGTAATCGGTGTGATGGGTGGAGACGATATGGATCACGTTCAGCGAAAGTGAGTTGCTCTCCTCTGTTCCTTACTCCTCCGGACGACTCTGAGACTGACTGAATTTCCGCTCATCCTATTCAGTATCTTCGGTCAAGCATTCGATAACGCTGCAGAGCTCTCAAAGGCGAAAGCCCAATCGAAATACTTTGATGCGAGTATCGTCGAAGTTCGAAAAGGAGATTTACAAAAGTTCCTCGTGAGTTTGCTTTCCACTCGTTCGACTCGTCATACCGCTGCTAACCGTTCACGTGTCTACAGAAATCACTCTCGTTAGAACGAGCCACCTTGTTCCAGAGATCTCGTTGAAATAACGCATTCTCGCAGGTTTCCTATGTCCGTTTTCGTTTTTCCAAGTTTTCGTTCTTCTCTTATCATATTCTTTCGATTGTCTATTCGTTCGTGTACTTGTCTAGTCTCGTCCCTGTTGCTGCATTGTTATCTCCCACAGTTCTCATTTCATGCTCAAAATGCCAACACGTGTCTCTAGGAAATCATTCTGTCGAGTTCTACTCTCTCTCTTTCACCCTTCACAACCATGTCGGCTATTTCTCAAAAACGCGCAGCTTTCCAAGTACTACAATTCCTCAAGGACTCACTCCCTTCGCTCAAGCAAGACGATCAAGAAGGAATCGAAGTTGCCAGTGAGTTTCCCACATCTCTTGTTCTCCCCTCTAGTCTCACTCTGGAGTCAAGCTGACGCGCTCAATATGATAGGTCAATGTATCGCTGAAGCATTCGGTGTCGATCTCGACAAGAGCGAGGACCAACGCGCTTACTCGATCGCTCCTCAAACTCTCTCATCTCTCCTCGATCAACATGCTTCCTCTGTGAGTCCTGCTGCTAGTTCGCTGCTACTAGAAGTAAGTATAAACAACTAACGACCTACTCCGACCCTTTGTTATAGGCTGCCACTCAATCTAGCGAAGCGTCGTCAGCAACGAAAGAAGTTTCCGCTGAAGACAAGGCTGCAGCAGAACAAGCCAAGTCGAAAGGTAACCAATTGATGGCTCAGAAAAACTACCAAGGTGCTATCGACGCTTACGGAGAAGCTATCGAGAAAGATGGAACAAACGCAGTTTACTGGTCGAACCGGTTAGTTACCCACTCCCTACTTGCTTGTGAACTGTGTATATAGACTGACTCTCTGAATATATTGTGCAGTGCCGCCGCTTACTCTCAAATCTCAAACTTTGAATCCGCCATTTCAGACGCTCGCAAAGCACTCGAGATCGATCCCACTTTCAGCAAAGCCTACTCTCGTCTAGGTCACGCACTCTTCTCTAACAAGGAGTACGCCGAAGCCGTAGAAGCTTACGAGAAAGGTTTAGAACTCGATCCTACCAACGCTACTATGAAATCTTCTCTCGCAACCGCTCGTTCTCGTGCTCCTGCACCTGCCACCTCCGACTCGTCAGTATCTAGAGGAGCACCTTCAGCTGGTGGAGCTGGAGCTGGAGCAGGAGGAAACCCCCTCGCCGGTTTGATGGGAGGAGGAGGAATGCCAGGACTTTCTGAAATGATGTCAAATCCGGCTTTGATGGGCATGGCTCAGCAGATGATGGCTAACGGAGGGTTGGAGCGCATGATGCAGAACCCTATGATGCAGCAAATGATGCAAGGATTACAAGGAGGAGGAGGTATGCCTGATATGAACGCCCTTTTAAGTGACCCTGAGATGAGACGCATGGCAGAGTCCTTCGGTTCGATGATGGGAGGACCTGGAGGTGCAGGAGCACAAGGTGGAAATTCTGGAAGCAACAGAGATATGTACTCCTAAAATCTTTCATCTTTCTTAGTTGTACACTTCCCCTCTCTTCTTGCGATAGTGCCATTCTATACTCAGTAACCCAGTATCATCGCTCTCCAGTTGAAAACATCGAGTTTCGCAAGAGTTGTACGAGAAAACTGCGCAAGTCAAAGCTTGCAAGGGAACTTTGCGCGAATCCGCTCGCATGCGTGGTAGGTAGATGCCGAACGAAGGCTATATCTTACGAGGAGTATACAAGCTGGGGTAGCAGGAGATGGCGAAAAGGATTGAGAGCCGGGGATGAACTTGTCCTCTGAATACTTTTCACGCAAAGCGCAAACTGCGACATCTCTACCTCATTCTCCGAAACTTTTCTTCCTGACAGCACGGTGAGAGTCGATCTTGACTATTCAATTGCCGAATCGAGGAGGTCATTAGGAATTCTGGTCGGGAAAAGACTTCAAGACGTTCAAAATATTCCGATCAAAGCTTCAGAAAGCCCCGCAATCTACCAAAACCTCAGACACGGGCGAGCAGAACGACCGACCTCGGGTTCTGCTCGGTCAGCACGACGTTTCGGTTCGTAGTAAGTCGACAGAAGGGAGACAGAAACGGCATTTTTCTTTCTTTCTTTCTTCTGCACTTCACCGACTCCAATCGACCTGCTCAGAGACCCGAAGCGGACGCTCGGTACCATTTTTAGAGGATCTAGTAAGTCATTAACTTCCCTCTCAAGGCTCTAGAGGCCGGGAGAAGAGGAAGAAGGGTCAGTTCATTTCGCGAGAGTTTTCTTTTTTCCACTGTCCTATTTCACAGCTCTCGTTTTTCGCAGTCTTCTTCCAGCAATTGCAAGAGTAAGCTATAAGCTACTCCTAGGAGTTATCGAAATTCAGTGAGATGTTAAAGTCGAAAATTCCCTCAACTCTTCTCTTTCCTCTGACTTCACTCGAATGGCACCCTCCAAATTACCACCTTGCAAAGTATGCAACAAAAAGGATGCTGGAAAATATCGCTGCCCTCTAGACCACGTCGACTAGTGAGTTCCCTCTCTCTCAATCTTCTTTCATCAAGGCTGTGCTAGATCTCTCTTTCTCTCTCTTTCTACGGATAGTTGTTCAGTAGTATGTTTCAAACAACATAAAGAGAAATCTTGTAGATCTGAATCGACTTATGTTCCACCTCCTCTACCACTCTTAGCTCCAACAAGTAAACAGACCTCTCTTCTTGCCTCCTCCTCTCTCGATCAGGCTCACCTGAAACTTTGTTATGGACTCCAGATGAAAGAGATGATGATGATAAAGAAGATGACAGACCTAGGAAAAGGTTGAGAGATTTAGTTTGGCCAGCAGAACCGAATCCTATTTTATGGGAAGATCCTTTACAACGTGACGATGTGAAACCTTTGAGACCTTTCGAATACGAAGCTATAGGTAACTATTCCAAACCCTCTCACTCTCCCGAGCAGAGAACTAACGCTAAAAAAGGAGTCGTTCTTTGTTTTTTAGCAACTTCACCTCCTCTACGATCTCTACTAGCTTCAACTTCACTCCGAAACACTCTAACTCGTTTAACAACTCAACTACCACGTCATTTACGAGAAGCTTCAATCCGGAACCTATTGTCTCTACCACTTACAGATCAATTACCTAATCAACAATACAGACCTGATCCGAGTAAGAAATTCTCTACTGGTTTGGTTACGAAAGAAGAAGAGAGACAACAACAACAATTCCAACATTCACCTAATTATAGAGGTAGAGGTAATGGTAGAGGTAGAGGTAGAGGAGGGAATACTAATAGTAGAGGTGGAAGTGGCACGAGATTATTGGAGAGTACTCCAGAGGAAAGGAAAGAGATTGAAAAATTCGCAGAAGAGGTTAGGAGAATTTTACACGAGGTTAGGGAGAAGAAAAGTTAAAAAAGAGGTCTTACCCTCGACTTGGAAAGACGGAGATTCGTGAATGAAAAGAAGGAAACTTGTTTTTGTCAAGTCTCATTCCCTTTCTTTGATATGCTACTGCGATTCAGCTTTCAGGAAATTGAGAAAAAACATAATCTAGGTCAAGAACGGCGAAACTCAAAGTCTCGTCTCAGTTGGATTCTCGAGGGAGAGGCTTTTCGTCGCAGCTAAATGGAAGGTCATATCGAACAGAGAGAAAGAGAAATGGAATAGCACGACAACAGCAAGTAAGAAGAGAGCGAAAAACCAGAAAACTATATAGACATTGATGAAAAAAAAAATGCGAAAGACAGCCGCAGAACAAAAAGAAAAAAAAAAACCTTTCAATTTTCCTCTCCTCCTCCCTTCCGCCCCTTCTCCTCTTGTCCTTCTCCTTCCTGTCCTCCATTGACAATCATCTCTCTCTCTTTCTCTTCTCCTTCTTGATCAGAACTTTGCAATTCAGCTTCTCCTTCTACACGAGCGAACCTGACACTCCCATTACCACTCCCACTCCCATTCGAACACGAAGAAGCGATTGACAAATCCCTGAATCTTTTATTATGAACCCCACCACTACCACCACCGATCGGACTTGTAGGAGTTGATGACAATGAAGAAGAAGATTGATGATGATTTGGTGGCAGTGATTGCTCTCCAAAATCAAAACTAATGTTTCTTCGATGAGAACTACTGTTGTCTCTTTTTCTCATTTGTTGTTGTTGTAAAATCATCTTGTCGAAATTTGTAGATGAGCTAGGATTAGAACTAGGTGATTGAGGTTGATGACTATTAATCCCATTCTTGACTAAACCAGTTGTCGGTGATGACAAAGTATTGTAAGGTGAATTGTTTGTAGAAAACCCAGCAAACGGATCCACTCCTCTTGTCGTCGAAGTTGAAGGAGTTATAGGAGTAGAAGGTAAAGTTTGATTGAAATCCCAATAACAACCAGAAGAAATCGTATCTGTTCTATTATCCATCAGAGAGTTCTGACGTCTCCTTCTCTGTTGTCGATCTTGTAAAGGAGGTAAATCTTGTAAAATGGTTGAAACTAGGTAAGATTTCTTTTTCGAATAAGTTTTGAAAAACGAATGTTGTAATAACTTTTCTGCAGTAGGCCTTTTTTTTTTTACGAACACAAGTCGTTATTCAGTCATATTGTAACTTGTGAGAGGAAATGGGAAGGGAGAGTTTACCTTTTTTTAGGATCTTTTTGTAAACAAAGATCCACCATTTCTTTAAAACTTTTACTATACTTGTATTTACCTCCGACTCTATCCAATTCAGGTGGATCGTCCAACAAAGTTTTACTCAAAGCTTTCGCGGGCGGAAACAAAGAGTTTGGTGCCCTACCACAAGCTAATTCCAAAGCGGTAATTCCGAATGACCAAACGTCTGCTTTAGAATCGTAAGGTTTCCTTTGTACTACTTCTGGACTCATCCAACATGGTGTACCTACGAAAGATTTCCTAGCTGTATAAGGTGAATCGATTTCTTCCTCTTCTTCTTCTTCTTGTTTCATATTGCTAGATCTTGGTACTTTCGGTTTCGAGTTGTTTGAGCTATTAGAAGTAGTAGAATCTTTCAAAGTAGTAGTAGTTTCTTGAAACAATGATGAGGAAACTCCGAAATCTGCCAATAAAACTGTACCGTCATCGTCTACCAATAAATTCGCAGCTTTGATATCTCTATGTAACCAACCGTTCAAATGTAAATAAACTAAACCTTTCAAAGCTTGACTCAGCACCGTCGCTATAACTTCTTCTTGGAAACCATCTGGGTAAGCAAACCTTGAAATATCTGCCAAAGAACCATGAGTCATGTACCTAACCGCTATGAACAATTGAGATTTCTTGATCCATTCTCCTCTGACTCTCAAAACGTTTGAATGTTTCGATAAAGCCATTAATTGAGTTTCTCTCCTTAAACGATCTATATCTCCAACTGAAGATAATCTGTCTACATCTATAATCTTTATCGCACAAGTTATTCCTGGTTGAGAATTTGGAGAATTTCTAGGTTTGTAAGTTGCTAAATGTACTACTGAAGAAGAACCGAAACCTATAGGTTCTAAAATTGTATAATCTTCAGCTCTACACGAATAGAGAGGCCATTCATCTTTGACTGCACCAAAGATTTTCTCTTTCCTCCTTTCGGAATCTTTAATCCAATCAGGAGGTAACTCTCCTTCTCCTTCTGCTTCTACTTCTTGTTTCACCTCTTCTTCTCTGATACCTAAATCTGTAGTTTTAATCGTTAGGTTGTTATTGTTATTGTTGTGCTTTGTAGAACTTCCCCTCCTAGATAGAGAACTCATTCCTTTTGTTGTAATAGATCCATTCCTCTTCAATTCATTTAGAGTACTCGTATTACGAGGGGAAGTGTTGTTCACGGATACGGATGATGAACCACTAGTCGTTGATGGTGTTGTTGATGAACCACTAGGCGTCGGTGTTGTCGATTGTTGTTGACTAATAGCTCCTTTGAGATTAGCTTTCGCGTTTGAGAACCATCCAGAAGTACGTTTCAATCTACTAGTCGTACTTGTTGAGGAGGTAGTACTAGTACTTGTCATTCCCTTTGGTGTGGTGATTGATTGATTGATTGATTGATGAACGTGGGGCTGTGCTAAAAGGGAAGAGAGAGAGAGAGACTGAGTTGATGAGGGAGTAGAGAGACTTGTCGAGTTTGTAACTAGCAGTGATGAGCGAGAAGGGAAGAGGAGGTAGAAGTTTTGTAGCTTGGTCGAGAGAAAAGAGACGAACGGGTTTGCAACTTTGCATTCACCGAACTTTTCGTCAGGAGATGTCAGGGGTTAGTCAGTTTTCTTCTTCTTTTCGGAGTTCCTTTTCTGACTAGAGTTCGACATTAGCCAAAAAACAACAATACGGCAGTAGAGAGAGATTGTTTGTTGGAGACAGTTTTTAAGCAGCGTGGTCTTGAGGTGATCCAAGCTTCAAATGTTTTTTTTTGAGAATTTTCCTTTTTTTTTTTATTCTCTCGCTAGTTCTACCTCTCTCTACTTTCTCTCTCTTTTCCTCTCTCTCATCTTAGCTACAAAAAATGCTTTTGAGAGCGAGAAGAAACCTAACAACATTACTGACAATAAAGAAAAGAAAAAAAAGGAGGGAGCTATACAACGAACCAGCGTTTCTCCTCCTTCTTTCTCTTACCAGCACGAACAACCAACCATTCATTCCATTCAGTCAGTCAGTCAAATGAATTCTCTATAATAAAACCTCTCTTCTTCTCCCGGTACACTTCTAACTAATCCATTACCCCTCTTCGTCATTCGCCTCTTCTCCTTCTCCTTCTCCTCCACCACTCCCTCTACTTCTACTTCTTCCTCTTCTCCTTCTTCTGGGAAAGTAATAGGTTCAATCCCTTCACCATCTAAATCCAACAATTTAACTTTCATACCAATCAAAGTTAAATCTCGAACCATTTCAAGAGTCGTTTCAGTCAATTCTGGAAGAGAAGACGACGACGATTCAACCTTATTGTTGTTGTTGTCGTTGTTGTTTGAAAGTAGTAGTAGAAGAAAGTGAAGAGAATCTAATAATTCTGAATAACTTTCTAAAGTTTGAGGATGTAGGGTCAAAGAAGAAGATTCTGATGACGATGAAGATGAAGAGAGGTGGAGAATTATCGAGTAAGCTTGAGAAGGCAAGGTAGTGGAGTGAGAAGAGGCGGCTGAAGGCTCCTTGAGAGTAGAAGAAGAGTTGAAGTTCGAATTGTTGGGCTTGGTACGAATTAGAAAAGAAGACAAACGAGAATTTGAAGGATTTCTACGATGTAATTTCGTAGGATGTGGTGGTGGTGGTGGTGGTGGTGGTGATTTTCGTATTAGGGGAATCGTGGAGACTTTGATATCTTTATCGTCGATCGCGAGAGAAGAAGGAGGAGCAGGAGAAGGAGATGTCAAAGATGAGCTAGAGACGGAAGTCGTGATCTTTGTAATTGAAGAGAGTACAACTTAAGAGCACACAAGATACGTTCGATACAGAATAGAACCGAATCAGTGAAAGGAAATCAGGACTGATAGCGTGGGGAGAGAAAGAAAGAGGAAAAAACTCACTTTGACCCGTTTGATACCTCGATCTAATTTGATCCAAAACAACAACTCCTCCTCCTGCTGCACCTGAGCTATTGATCTCATTCTCCAACAATTCTTTCTCGTCTACGTTCTCAACTTGCATCCATTCTAAACAGTTCATCAGATTCTCCACGTTCCTTCTATTATTGTTGTCGAGATTCGATACTAATCTCAATAACCACCATTTCTCAAAAGACGGACGATCGGAGGAACTTGAATTGTCAAGGTGGTGAACAACCCAAATTCCTTTCTTTAAACACTCTATCCTCTGTCGTGTCACCAGTTCAAAAGAATCTGATTCAAGTTTAGTTTTCAAGTTCCTGTTACAGTTTTTTGTTTTGTTGAGACGAGAACGTCAGTCACTGATTTCGATCAGTTCCTCTCCCTTTTCTTTAAACCCCTTCCAAAGAGACAGGAAACAAGAAGTTTTAAGCTTACTCGAGTGGTTTAGATTCTAAAGACTTGGAAGAAATCTTTTCAAGTTCTTTTAATTGTAAAGCTCTAGTCGATGTAGAATCAGATGTTTCGAATATACTAATTTACGCATACCATCAAGTTAAGAATCTTTCCATACGTTCGTCCATGCAAAGAGAGAGAGAGAGAGGTAGAGGCTCACGTTTCGATTTCTTTCAAACTTTTTCCACTTCCCGAATTCGACGCTATGGATTCAAACAAGGTTTTAACTAATCCTGTAACTTTGTTCCATACTTTACTACCTGGTGCAACTTCTTCAACTGTTTGACCACCATCAGACCCTTGTTGTTGTTGTTGTTCTTTATAAAGTTTTAACCAAAACTGAATCAAGATGTTGTGCAAGCCTTTCAAGTGAAAAATTAGAGGATCAATGTGAGATGATGAGGAGGAGGAAGGGGGGGAGGAGGAGGAAGAGAGTAGGTTGAAATGATTGATCAAAAGTTTTGTAATTTCGAAAGAAACGAAAATCAATCGATTCTCTTGATGAAAGATCTGTTTTAGACATCGCGAGAAAAGAAAGGGGGGAATGTCAGGAATCTCCCGAAAACTTGGGGGTAAGTTCTCCAAAAAGAGACGGGGAAAAAAGAAAAGGCGAGAAAAAAGAGAACTAACGTTCTCGAACTCCTCTTCCTCGAATCGTTGTTGGCTCCTCCCTCGTTCGTTTACCCATTCTTTGAAAACTCTCAAAGCTTCTCTCCCACCTCTCCCTTTACCACCTCCTCCATCGACACTGCTGAAAGAATTGATTTCCCACCAATCTCTAATCTCTTTCGTCAAAGCAGGAGAAGAGACTCGAACGAACTTTTCTAAGAACTCTCTTTCCTTGTCCTCCTTTTCCTCGACAGAATCATCTCCTCCTTCAGTTGAAATCGAGTCGGACAGTGAAAGTGAACGAGAATAAGTTTGTTGTAGAGACCTATGAAAAGCGAAAAGGAAATCTTGAGCTAATTGAACTAAATTTGATTTAGTAGGATCAATAGATTCAGTCGTCGTTGTAGTTGTCGTTGCTGCTGTTGTCGATGATGATCCGACGAATGAGGAGGAGTAGTTCAAGATGGACTGTTTTTTTTTTTTTCCAGAAGACAAAGATTTCGACACAAAGGATAAACACGCGTGAAGAGAATCTTTTCGGAGAGAGAGAGAGAGACAGAGATAGAGACAGACAGATGGAAAAAGAGCACTTACAGTTATGATTTCATAAAATCCTAAAATTTCTAATTCGTTTCTGAACTCTTGTAAGCTCATTTTTTT